>JAEVFF010000111.1:100173-173982 GCA_018901945.1 Pugionium dolabratum | reverse complement strand
TCCAACCTCTCGCCTATGGATGCGAGTTGTGTTTGGAGTGTGGTGAACATGGCCATCATGGCTGCAGCTGCGTCTCTATTCTCTTCTCCCATGTGTGCTACAAAGAAAGAAGACAATTAGGGTGCTCCTAAATTATTAGGAGAGATTTCTTTTTATATGTGGTTTGAAAAAAATGCAAAAGGAAAAATTCTAAAGAAAGGAAATTCGAAAAAGGAAACTTCCTAGACAACTTGTGCTAGCTGTCCAATTCGAATTTCTTTAGTATCTTTTCTATTTTCTTTTTCTTTTCTTTTTAATTAGACTTAAAAATAAAGGAAATATGACTTAAACAAAAAGAAAACGTGTATGCAATGCAAAAAGTGAATCTAAACCCTAGTGATACACGTAGGAGGCTAGATGCACTCGGTTTGGAGTTTGATGTTGTTTTTTTTTGATTTTTCTTGAATGCGACTTAAACTAATGCAAGAACACAAAATAAAACAAGCAAAATGATAGAAACAACCTGGTTTAGGAGCTTTAAGCTCTGATACCAAAATGATACAAGCCTTGATTCAAGGATGTATGCGCGTGGGCTGTTGTAGAAGATTAGGTGAGAAACTCAACCTTAGGCTTCTGGATAGGGGTTTTCTGGTTGGTAAACGATGGAAGGGTAAAGTGAACCACACGAGGGGTGATGAACCTCGTGATAAATCACAAACTTAGAGCTAGGAGGGCTGGTCTCAACTAGGTTCTAAGCGCACAAACTTCTTTGAGAGAATAACTTGTAAAGAAAATTCGATCTTTATTAATTAGCAAAAAGGTTGTCGAACTACAATGCTGGAAGAAGCCTTATTAATATGCTCGACAGCTTGACCTTCTAGGGTCGACTCAAACAAATAAAAGGAAAGTTTACAAAAGTGCACAAAAGGAAAGATACAAAAGTGCATAACCGAAAAAGGACCTATTCCTAAAATGTTCTTGACTCAAAAATGTAAAGCAACTAGATCCTACCTTGCAAAACAGAAAGAGGCATATATTCGAATGTAAACTTACCTTAACTCACCTCACGGCCAAGAAATGGAAGGTGGCCGTCCTTGTGGCATGCACGCGCCTTGCTCTTAGTCTTCGACTTGGAGTAGGGTTAAATATCTTTGGGCCCTGACCTCTCTTGCCACTAAAGCCCAAGTCTCTGATGTTCCTTGTGTTGTGGAGAAGCCTTTGGACTCTAATTTGCTCTTCTGGCCCATTGTCCTTAGCTGCTCTTCCTCTAGAAGCTTGTCGACCCATAAGCTGAATTTTTGGAAGAGTGCTCTTGATCTGCTTCTTGTCATTGCTCCTGGAGGTACCACTGGTGTAGATACTTCCTCTAAGTGCATTTCCTGGAGCTGGTAGCTCATTTGGTCCGAGTCCTCTTGTGTAGAAGTGGAAGTGTGCGTGTACTCGGCTGGAGGGCCTGTACCGGCTGGATTGTGCGCGGTACTGGCCGGAATGACTTCAGGACCGGCCAAGTTGATCCCGGAGTCGGCGGTGTCATCAGGGGACCGGCGGTGTCATTCACGTCCCCACCAAGTGTGCCGGAAGCTTGGGCCTCTCCGCCGGCGATGTTGACCGGTCTGGTCCTTTAGGTCGAGGGTCCGGCGGTACTGTCTGGTCCGGCAGGCGCGCCAGATGGTCCTGCTGTCTCGGGCAAGCTTCCTGGTCGGCCAGTCTGGTCTCCTGGCTGGATGTACGACATGATGTCCTCATCAGAGGCGAATGGTCGAAAGAGAACGCGAGAGAGAAAAAGAGAAGAAACGGCCGTAGGTTATATTAAAAATTTCCGACGGAACTTGCCGTCGGGAATCCGTCGGAACTGAAATAAATATCTCTCCGGAAGCCTGCCTTGGGAAATACATTTCCCGCGTAAGGCCGTCGGGAATCCGTCAGACTTCCGTCGGAAAGTATAATCCCAGGCATGATCGACACATAGTCTACCCACGTTTCAATTATTTAATCAACGTGTTCCCGACGGGTTTCCGACGGACTGAATAAAGCCGTCGGGAAACCGTCGGTTTTGTTAATCAATATTTCGAAAAAATATATAGATAAATTTATTTTTAAAAAAGCACTTTTAATTATAATATTGTGAAATGTTTGTGCACATAGATTTAAAAATAAAATCATAAATATTTATTAACAATATTTAAAATTATAATCATAAATATCAAAACTAAATCACAAATTTAATCTGAATCTGATGAATATTCCGAATTAGTTGAATTTTGGTCGTCAAACTCGCCAATCTCTTCTTCTGAATCTTGAAACACGTTGTAATCTTCGTTCGTGGTGTCATCAACAACAAGGTTAACTTCAAGAGAAGTGTCTATGGAACCTAAGTTACCAATTGTGCTTTGTTGCATAGGCTCTTGTTCGGTAATACCACATACCATTCCTCTAGGATGTATTGAGGGCACTGTAATCCAAGGATCTTTCTTGTTTCTCACACAAGGATATGGAATGTAACAAACCTGGTCCGCTTGTGATGCAAGTATAAAAGGATCATATTTTCGATGTCGCTTACGAGAGTGGACAGATGTAACACCGAATTCGTCTTCACGTTGACCCATGACAGGGTCATACCAGTCACAATAGAACACAATACACCTCAAATCAATCATTCCTGGATAGTGAACTTCTAATATTTCACGAAGAATACCATTGTATACAATTTCTCCCGATTGAGATGATACACCATAATTACAAGTTGTTTGTGAGTTTCCTTCACGATGACTCTTAAAAGCATATCCACGAGTGCAGTACATTGGATAAGATTTTGCAGTAAATGTAGGACCACTCACCAACTCAACTAACCACGTGGGAATCTTTATACCCCTAGAAGGATCTGTAGTAACCTACAAAATAATAGAATATAGTAAATTATAAATATATATATATATAGATATATAGTAAACTATTATTGAAAATTACATAATTTTGGTAACACTAACATAAAAATGCAACCATTTTACAAATTCACTTTTTTTAAGTTGGACCAACTCATTCTCGCTGTAATCTGAATAATGAACACGTATTTGTTCCATGTATACCCTGTTAATTATGAAAAAAATTAACAATAAATTAAAACAATAACTAAAAACAAAATTAAATTAAATGTACCTTTCATATTCTAAAACGTCATCGCAATTTGTCAAAATATACAAATGCAAGTGATTGTGTTCCTCCTCTTATAGGCATCGCGTCTTCCATTTTCCACTTAAACGTCCAATTTGTGCAAATATTTCTGGCACATACACTGGATAGCTTGGTTTTTCTCCTCCATCATCATGTCGTGAAGGTCGTCTATTTTTTGTTTGCACTTGCAAATGGAAAATAGTAGCTAGCAAAGTTAGATGTTTCTTCATTAATACTTTGTGCGACGATTGAACCTTCAACCCTGGCAAGATTTTTAACTTTTTTCTTTAGGTGGAACATATATCTCTCAAAAGGATACATCCATCGGTACTGAACAGGTCCTCCAAGTGCTGCTTCTCTAGGGAGGTGAATAGGAAGATGCTCCATAACATCAAAAAATGCTGGTGGAAATATTTTCTCCAGGTTACAAATGAGAACCGGTATTTTTTCCTCCAAATTTCGGATATCGTCTATAGTAAGTGATCTTGTACATAAATCTCGGAAAAAAGCACCAATCCCTACATAAAAAATATATTTTAATATCATATAATATATGAAATTATTATTATTTATATATAAAATAATGTAAACGTCGTACCTGCAATTGCTCCGTGGACGTTTTTAGGCAGTAGATCGCTAAAGGCAAATGGGAATAATCTTTGCATGACAACATGACAATCATGACTTTTCATCCCTGAAAATTTACCTTCAATAGTATCGACACAATTACGAAGATTAGATGCGTATCCATCTAGAAATTTGACACTATGCTTAATCCAGTCAAAGAATTCATCTTTTGCATGCGCATCCAACCGGAATGCGGGAGACAATGATTTTCCATTTGACATTACATGTAGTTCCTTCCGGGAACAAATATCCGGCAAATCCAATCTAGCTTTCAAATTATCTTTTGTTTTTCCTTGCACATTTAGAACTATATTCATTATGTTGTCGAAAAAATTCTTTTCAATGTGCATAACATCTAGATTATGGCGCAACAAATGGTCTTTCCAATATGGTAAATCCCAAAAAATGCTCTTCTTGTGCCAATTATGGTATTCGCCACAACCATCAACAGGGTAATGTCCGTTACCTCCACATGAAGCCGTTCTCTCAGCACCAAAATCTATAAGTTGAGTCATCATATAATTCCCCTCAAGAATAGGAGGTGGAGCATCAAAAAATTTTTTGTTTTTCCTAAACAATGTCGTGCTCCAGTGATATGGATGATCTTGTGGTAGAAATCGACGATGACAATCGAACCAACTAGTCTTTCGCCCGTGTTTCAGTTGGAACGCATCAGTATTATCTTGGCAATATGGACATGCTAATCTTCCATGCGTCGACCATCCTGATAACATACCATATGCTGGAAAATCACTTATCGTCCACATAAGTACATCTCGCATCAAGAAGTTCTGTTGGTTGGAAACATCGAATGCTTCGACACCATTTTCCCATAATATTTTTAACTCATGAATTAGTGGCTACAAGAAAATATCAAGCGATCGCTTAGGATGCTCTGGGCCGGGGACGAGAATTGTTAGAAATAAAAACTGTCGTTTCATGCACAAAGAAGGAGGCAAATTATAAGGTGTAACGATAACTGGCCACAACAAGTATTGCCTCCCATGCTTCCCAAAAGGGTTGAATCCATCTGTAGATAACCCGAGGTATACGTTTCTAGGCACATATGCAAAACTAGGATAAACCTGTTGAAAATGTTTCCATGCTTCTGCATCCGAGGGATGCACAATTTCTCCATTCGAATTATGTTCTGCATGCCATCTCATAGGTTTTGCCGTGTGTTCAGATTGATATAACCTCTTTAACCTCTCTGTTAATGGCAAATACCACATCTGTTTATGCGGAATAGGTACTCTACCGCTTGTCTCTTGAAATCGAGGTTTGTGACAAAATCGGCACTTCATGCGGTTTTCATCATTTCTCCAATAGATCATGCAGTTGTCAATACATACATCGATCATCTGATATGGCAATCCAAGACCAGATACAAGTTTTTGAACCTCGTAATATGAAGCAGGTGCAATATTATCTTCAGGTAATATATCTCTAACAAAATCAGCTATCGCATTCACACAATCTTCAGGCAAGTTGAAATCCGTCTTTATCGTCATCAACCTGCTTGCAGCAGATAAAGGCGATAATCCATCTCTATATCCTTTATACAAAGGCTGCTTGGATGGATCTAACATATCAAAAAATTTCCGAGCTTCCAAATTAGGTTCCTCTATTATGCTAATATCTTCAATGTACAATTCTCTTTGTTCACGAAAAGCATCATTCACCATCTGAACAGTACCTCTGTTTATATCAACTTCTGATGCCGGTTCCTCTATCCTAACATTAGTATTATCTATCCTTTTTGAAGTACTACCATAATATTGCATAGTTGCATCAGTTTCTCCATGTGAATACCAAATTTTGTAACACGGCATAAATCCATTCCTATACAAATGATTACGTACTTCTCTAACAGAGATTAATCTATGATTTCGACATTTAATACACGGACAATACATTTTATCGTATTCCGATGTCATGCTATTCTTTGATGCAAATACCATGAACTCTTCAACACCTTGCACAAATTCATCAGTCAATTCCCCCGCGGTTGAATCCTATCGAGGTTTATCCATCCACGATCGAAAGTACTCATAAGAACCCAAAGAACAAAGTTTCTTAAAATTTTTGGTTCTCTTGAAATTGTGAAAGATCATAGCTTATTTATAGTGAAAATTAGATATTATCACGAATTTTTAACAGATTATTAAGAATTTTTAACAGATAATTACGAAGTTTAAACAGATTATTCTTCAGAATATTTTCTATTTCCGATGGAATTCCGACGGTTTCCGACCACAACCGGATATTCACATATTTGGAATGGATTTTATCTTCATCGACCGACGGATTTCCGACGGTTTCCGACCATGATGGATAAACACAAAATTTTAATAGATTATTCGTAAATTTCCGACGGATTGCCGACAGCGTCCGACAATGGTCGGATATTTCCGATGGTTTTCCGACGACTGGTGCCGACGGATTCCCGACGGACTATAAAACACAAGATCTGTCGGGCAATCATCGGAATATTACCGACGGCCTGAGATATGTTGGTAACGTTCCGACGGTTTCAAGAGGATATCCCGATAATTACGCTTTCGTTGGAAATTCAACGGTTTACCGTCAGGTTTTACCATCGATTTACCGATGACCTTGCCAGCGTCGGAAATTACCGACGGTTTTATTTCCCTTGGTTGTCCGTCGATTATCCATCACAAAATCATCGGAAAAGTTCGACGGTTTTATTTCTGTCGGAAATGCCGTCAGAAATGTTAATGTTTTCTTGTAGTGTGGATACCCACTCCCTTCATGTGAGATGAAAAATATTCATACTTGGCATTGAGTTCTCCAAAAGCATTATCGACCTTGCAGTCGATTTCAGTCATCTTCTGGTTCATTTCAATTGCTCTTTCTTCTTTCCTTTAAAAACTATTTGCAAAACGGCGTTCATATCATCATCTGGAGCTGGCTTTTGTGCCGGAAGCGCTTGGAGTTGAAGGGGTTGTTGATGGTGGTGTATAGCAATTTTGGTTGAAACCCTTGAGTTTGAAACTTAGGCCTCGCTACATACCTTTACTGAAAGCTTTGACCTTGAGGCTTGTAAGCGGTGTAGTGTTGATCTTGTGGCTTATAGGAAGGATATGATTCATATTATAGGTTCTCCATGTTATTGTTTCGCTAGGAGAAGTTGGGGTGATTGTGAAAATCTTGGTTGTACCTATTTTGGTAACCACGTTTCCTTCCAATGTAGTACATTTCCTCTTTACTCTCTCATACCTCATTCTTCTTTCTTGGTACCCATTATACCCTTAAGATTCTCCAACATACTTGACTGCTCGTTGGAAAAATTATAGTACCCTATTCAAATTCTCATTGAGAGCTTTCATTTCTCTCTTACTCTTATCTTCATAGGTTTTACCTCCTCGCGAATATCAGTCGTATTCCTCTCCATAATTACTATCGCTTTGCTCCAAATTCTCCACAAAGATCATCCTTCTCTCAGCTTCTTTTCCAAAAAAATTCCTATTTCTTGCGGTATCCAAAAGCATGTGAATTCTTGGAAATACTCCTCGATATAAACTGCTAAGGAGTGACTCATTAAAGAACCCATACTAAGGGCATTATGATGTGTAACCCTTAAACCATTCTCATGTTTCAAGAAAACTTTTGGTACCATGTTGCATGAAGTTCAAGATCTCATTTCTCAACCTTGTAGTTTTTGATGTTGAGAAAAGTTAGCGAAGAAACCCTCTTGCATTGATACCATGAGGTGATGGCATCTTGTGGCAGATTCTTCTCCCACTTGTGAGCCTTATCTACTATAGATAATAGGAACAATTGCAGTTTAAAAGTATCTTCTGAGATCCCATTGATCTTGACGGTTCCACGAAACCTATCAAATTGATCCATATGATTAAGGGTATCCTCCATAGACAAACCGTAAAACTTGCTCCCTTGCACCATGTTTATCAAGTTTGTCTTAAACTTATAGTTGTTGTTCTCCATAGGAAGTGGATAAATTCCGGTCAGATACCCATAAATATTAGGCTCACTTGTGAGATCCGCAGTAGTTTTCATTTTTATTTATTTTTTAAAATTTTTTTTAATAATTATTATTATTAAATTTTTTTTTTGTATTTCTCATTTTAATTTTTTTAATAAAAAAATTTTATATTAATTTGAATTTTATTGCAATTATTTTTAAATAATTTAAATTGTTTTTTAATTTATTTTTACTACTATTGTCACTAATTCGTCGTTAATACGCATGTACTTAGAGTTGAATTAACGCGACGTGCGATATTAATTCGACGCTGCGTACTGATGAATTAGAGACAATATGTTTATCCGACTTCCCGACGACCACGAAAATCCGAATGCCAACCATGTAAATCGTAGTAAATATAACGTTGGATTACCGACGCTAGTCCACTATTCGAGTTAATTTGTCGGTAATTCATCAGAATTTACCATCGGAATACCGACAAATATTACAACGTCATTGCTAATCGGCAATCCAACGTAAACTAACGCTGACTTACCGACGTATATATTATGTAGAATTACCATTGAATTTGTTTCCTAACTATATTTATGTCAGATTAACGTTGAATTGGACGATTACAACGACGGTTTAATGTCTAATCATCATTCGACACAACTCTATTGCCGAGGCTACATAACATCAACTTAGCGAAGAATCTCACCGTTACTAAAAGACCGGTTTCTTGTAGTGATATAGGACTTCTTGCCCTCCATGCATAATGATTTTCATAGTGATATAGGAAGCGCTTGTTGTTGAAGGGGTTGTTGATGGTGGTGTATTGCAATTTTGGTTGAAACCTTTGAGGTTGAAACTTAGGCCTCGCTACATACCTTTACTGAAAGCTTTGGCCTTGAGACTTGTAAGCGGTGTAGTGTTGATCTTGTGGCTTATAGGAAGGATATGATTCATATTATAGGTTCTCCATGTTATTGTTTCGCTAGGTGAAGTTGGGATGATTGTGAAAATCTTGGTTGTACCTATTTTGGTAACCACGTTTCCTTCCAATGTAGTACATTTCCTCTTTACTCTCTTAGACCTCGTTCTTCTTTCTTGGTACCCATTATACCCTTCAGATTCTCCAACATACTTGACTGCTCGTTGGAAAAATTATAGTACCCTATTCAAATTCTCATTGAGAGCTTTCATTTTTCTCTTACTCTTATCTTCATAGGTTTTACCTCCTCGCGAAGATCAGCTGTATTCCTCTCTATAATTACTATCGCTTTGCGCCAAATTCTTCACAAAGATCATCCCTCTCTCAGCTTCTTTTCCAAAAAAATTTGTATTGCTTGCGGTATCCAAAAGCATGTGAATTCTTGGAAATACTCCTCAATATAAACTGCTAACCAGTGACTCATTAGAGAACCCATACTAAGGGCATTATGATGTGTAACCCTTAAACCATTCTCATGTTTCAAGAAAACTTTTGGTACCATGTTGCATGAAGCTCAAGATCTCATTTCTCAATCTTGCAGTTCTTGATGTTGAGAAACGTTAGCCAAGAAACCCTCTTGCATTGATACCATGAGGTGATGACATCTTCTGGCAGGTTCTTCTCCCACTTTTGAGCCTTATCTACTATAAATAATGGGAACAATTGCAGCTTAAAAGTATCTTCTGAGATCCCATTGATATTGACGGTTCCACAAAACCTATCAAGTTGATCCATATGATTAAGGGTATCCTCCATAGGCAAACCGTAAAACTTGCTCCTTGCACCATGTTTATCAAGTTTGTCTTAAACTCGTAGTTGCTGTTCTCCATAGGAAGTGGACGAATTCCGGTCTCATACCCATAAATGTTCGGCTCACTTGTGAGATCCGCAGTAGTTTTCATTTTTATTTATTTTGTAAATTTTTTTAATAATTATTATTTTTCAATTTTTATTTTTATTTTGTATTTATCATTTTAAATTTTTTAATAAAAATACTTTTATATTAATTTGAATTTTATTGAAATTATTTTTAAATAATTTAAATTGTTTTTTAATTTATTTTTACTACTATTGTCACTAATACGTCGTTAATATGAATGTACTTTGAGTTGAATTAACGCGACGTGCGACATTAATTTGACGTTGCGTACTGATGAATTAGACACGATATGTTTACCGTCGAGTTCCCAAAGACCGTGAAAATCCGAATGCCAACCACGTAAATCGTAGTAAATAGAATGTTGGATTACCGACGCTAGTCCACTATTCGAGTTAGCCGTTAATTCATCGGTAATTCATCAGAATTTACCATCGGAATACCGATGAATATTACAACATCATTGTTTATCGGCAATCCGACGTAAACTAACGTTGACTTAACGACGTAAACTAACGTTGACTTACCGACGTATATATTATATAGAATTACCATTGAATATGTTTCCTAACTATATTTATGTCAGATTAACGTCGAATTGGACGATTACAATGACGGTTTAATGTCTAATCATCATTCGACACAACTCTGTTGCCGAGCCTACATAACGTCAACTTAGCAAAGAATCTCACCGTTGGTAATAGACTGGTTTCTTGTAGTTATATAGGACTTCTTATCCTCCATGCATAATGATTTTCATTGTCTACTCCTTGGGCTTCGTTCTCATCATCTTGCAAAAATACTCTCCATGGTGTTCTATTTCTTAATGCTGCCTCAGATGATTCAGATGTTCTCTCTTTGCTCTTGTAACTTCTCATTCTAAATGCAGGATGTCAATTTCACTTGGTTGCGGGTTTATTTGTACACGGCTTCTTATGTTCATGTCCCTGCAAAATCTATGTAAATGTAGTAAAAAAGAATAAACATTTAGTATCTAAGTGAGTCAAAATCTTAATGATTATTACTTTCTTTCCTAGCAACGATACCAAAAATTTGATGGAGCCAAATTTTTATCCCTAATACAACTTCATGTGCAAAACAATCGAATTAGTAGTTCGGAATCAAATACTCAAGGAAAAGAGAATAGCCCACTAAGTATGCATGAAACACCTAAATCCAAGTGAATTCAAATTGGGGTTTTGGTTGGTTTCTATTTATCTAATCATAGAGAAAATATAACGATAAGTTTAATTCAATGAACAAAGCATATGGACGATGGGTAAGGTACTCGATTTTGGGTAATTTTTGGCTAATTAACGATGCTACATGTTCGATTAAGTATATTGTTTAGACATATAACACTTCCTACTAAACTAATCTACTCTCGTGGAAAATATCCACTTACTGGCCTATAAATTAATCAAGTTTTGTGAAATGTAATCAGTTGTCTAGTAATCTTTTAAGTTCAAGTCTATCTTATTGTACGAATTACCTTAGACATCAACTCTCGTTGTATTAGATGTGAAAAGCATGATTAGAACTTACCTACGCATTTTGTTGAACACCTCTCGAGCGCAAATATCATAAGTGTAAGGGTTGATTAGCTACTTCAATGCTAACATTAAACACATCTTTATCATGAGGATATAATCAACCTAAGCATCATTAATCAACATCTAATTCTTCTAATTTACCTTATCCACAATCCATAAAAACATTATTCATAGTCATGACGATAACAAAAACAATGAAATAAGAGTAGCAAAACATAAGTAAAAGATAGGAAAGCAGAACACAAGTAAAAGATAGAGATAAAACCAAGCTCAAAATTTGCCAAGATAAAACGAAATTCATAGAGAAAAATCTATTGTGACCTAGCATTGCAATAGTTTTCAAAAGTAGTTGGATTCCACCTAGACAAACTGGATCAAACCAGGTCAAACTATATAAATATTATGAAGAATCAAATACAGGTGGACGAACAGCCGGTGATCGACAGGCCGATGGCTGAGTGAGCAGGTGGATGTACGGGCTGCAGTATGCGAGCGGCCGGCGAGATCAATTGACGGGCCAATCGTGTGGCTCTAACAGATGAACATGCAGTAAAGATGATCAAACTGGGCGATCGGCCAACGGTACACGAGTGGTCCAAGTGATTGAACTAAGTGATTAGAATCGTTGAGTGAGCAGATGATTTAGTCATCTCTCTTAACCTATTTTCTAGGTTAAGAAACGATACGTTAGGATTTGATAAATTACATAGATCAGTGGAAATAATTTTTATTACATTTCAAAACGCATGATTTGTTCTTTCGTAAGAGAAATGTCACAACAGAAACTAAGTACTAAATTTTGATGAAAAAGGAGTAAAAAAGTTATGATTAAATTGTAACACCCACAATATCCATATCTAATATGTCTGCTTTAAACTCTCCAAAAAACTAAAATCAAAACTTATTGGGAAGTGGCAAAATTTTGGTGGAGTTTGAAGGGACAACAAAAATGAATATATTGGATGATGTGGAATAAGTTGTATAAAATAAATTAGAAAGGACAATTGGGTTTTGGAATATTGACAACTTTGACTTCATTTTGTAGTCAAAGAAAATATGGCATCTATTGGATATCTTATAATCTATATTTGTGAAAGCTTTCAAAATTAGATGGAACCAAACTTATTCCGTTGGTCAAGCGCCTTACCCCTTTAATGCAATAGTCAAACCCTTTACACCTAATAAAATCATACTTATCATCTTACAAATGGAGAAATATTTTCTCCGCTAGAATTTCGGTAAGAACAACTCATCAAAAGAATTAATTTAGGATACTGTATTTCAGTGTTGAATGACTTTTGGCTAGTGTCTCAATATCCAAGGTTAGCAAGGTATATAGGCACCAACTTTTATTCTTTTTATTCTCATAAACATGAGTTTCAAATAAGATATACTGCAGATAAACTGCGTTCATGAAAACAAAGAGAGTTTTGCTATATGGACCATATATTCCATTATTTTGAAGTTTTTATATAGTGGTGTGCATCGGCTCAACTTCGAAATTATATATGTGTGCATTGGTTTAACTATTTACTATAATTTCAATTCCAACGATTTTAGGTTACACAATATTAGATTTCTTTTTTTTACAACATTTAAAAGATATTCAAAATACTACTTTTACATCAATTTTAGAGCATATTTGGAGAGGACAAAATGACAAATATTAATTTCGACAAAAATCCACAAGAAATATTAAAAGTACGAATAGGAATGTTTTTTCTTAGATACCAATTTGAACAACATAAATATTTAACCTCAACACAGAAATACATCTATTTACAGGTTTGCTTGATTACATCTAGAAGGGGTTTTGTTTCCATGAAAAGCTCGAAGATTGAGTGATACGAGCTAGTAATTAACAACAAAGTTTCTCTTTCCACAATAATAACAACTAACTTTAGTACCGGAAATGTATTTTAGAATCATCAACAAAACAAAAAATACAATACTAGGTTTTGCCACATATTGCTCTCAGATAATAAAGATGGTGTTTACACCGAAAGAGTCGCCCATCACCCGTTTTCTTAATTTATTTGGAGGTATTTGTTAGAAATAAGAATATATATTCTTAATTTTCGTTAAGAGAAAATTAGCTATATAGCAATGAAAAGTGACTAAATTAGAAAAATAGAACTCAATATTTTTTTTACTGTGCAAAATAGTGCCAAAATGACAAAAATATCCCTAATAATTGTACACATGGAATCGACATAACACATACCTGATACATTGCTAATATCAAAGTTTGTCATGGGTAACTGTTACGATTGTGCATATATTAGAGATGCAATCTAGACCGTCTATTCCATGATGAATGCGACATTCATTTCTTACTTATATTTTCCAAAAATTTCGATATAACATATTTTTTTCTCGGTTACATTGATAATTATATGTTACATATTATTTTACACTACATATAGAGGAATGGTGGTGAGTGAGAGAAAAATCCACCATCTTCAAAGCTCCAAAACAAATTTAACCTACCAAAAAAGAGTAAATAAATTGTATACTCCGATTAGTTTATCATCAAATTTGAAAAATTAGAATTTATTATTATTTAAAAAAGGTATATCGAAATAAATATGATTATACCGTTTACTTTTTAAAATTTAAAGTGTTCCTTTATAAATGTTGTAAATTTTACGAGAAAATCTAGAAATAAAATTGTAAATAACTAAATAAATTTTGTTTGTATCCACCTGAAATGAAGAACCGTTGCTCTTGTGCTATTTATGGTTTAGAAAGTTATGTAAAACCCAAATTGTCATCTAATATATAGATTTAACCATACAGATCGAAATTTCTTAGAGGGGATTACGGGGTGTCAAGTTTCATAAGAGACCCCGAATGTAATATCAATGGCGTTCTAATAATAGAAAATGCTATGGACAGCATCTTGTAGATCTTGTGTGGGAGCGTTGTAGTGTGGTAGAAGATGTGGCTTTGACATTTACGTACCAAATGCCAGAATGGTTACTAACTGCTAAAGATAGGGTTACACTCCGGTTGACATAGCTACATATAGTAACGTGGAGATATTCATGGCTATAAGAGTTTATCATGTGGATTTAGCCATTGAGGTTACAATATGTAGTGAGGCAACTAAGAGTTATAAAGGACTTGGAGCAATACGTGGTGACCATGGAGATATACAACCTATAGTTTTTGGTGAGAAATTCGATTATTCACTAACGATGTTGAGTACCGTAGTAAAAAATTTGTTAGCGATGTAAACACATATATACATTATATGTTTTGTGAACATATTGATGATGGTATATTTTGGAAGAATTTCTTGCATCGAATGGACTAATTACAGGCAGTTATCTGTCTTGGAAGAAATACTTATATAAGAGGAGATGATAGTTTACCATAGTGCAAATAGATGTATGACGGAGAGCGGCATAAAAACATTGTTCAATTGCATTTTTGGTCTACGTTGTTACTGGCCATGCTGAAGAGATGATAGATTATTCCCCTTCTATGGTGCCCCAGCTTACACTACATCTTGAAAGATCACACAGTTGGCCTAATTCATTAGAGCCATAAGAGTTTCTTTAAAACTAATATAGGTGGTATAGTAATATTTAACAATGTATAATATTCTATTTTTATCTCTTGACAGATGTTGGATTTGGGTAACATGTTGTGCAGGACATTGAACATATTGCTTTACCTTTGAAAAATAAATGAAAAGGGAAGATGGTTGATGACTTTGGCTTGAACGAGCCTTCTCTAGACCTGACTATTGGTTTCGGGAGCAATTAGATACCAAGCCTGACTATTGGTTGCGAGAGCAATTAGATACCAAGCCTGACTATTGGTTGCGGGAGCAATCAGATTTTTATGTTACAAAACAATAAACCAAATTAATTTAGTTGTATATTGTAACTTAACTCAATTAAGGAGATATTGACTAGTTAACTTAGTCAACAAATAACAAATGAGGTTTAAACCAAACCACAATAAAATTGTACCGACCATTGATAAATAAAGATATTGTTTAAGTTGTTTTTTGTTTTTTTTTTTAAGTTAATGGTAAAATTGTAAATAAAGATATTCTTGAAGAATAAAATAGAGATAGAAAGTTAGTTTTGCAAAAAAAAGTTTAATTGGTTAAACTTGCAATTGAATACAAATTTTAGGTCAATTTTGCAAATGCCCCAATAAAATATTACTAATTGAATTTTATCTAACTACTTTTAAAATGAAAATAAATCAACATTTTCTATAAAAAATAATTATAAATTTAATAAGAGTAAACAAATAATTAAATTCATATTTTCTATAAACAAAAAACTATTTAAAAAGAATGAAATTATTACATCGTCTAAATATTACATCTTAAATTTTTCGATTGTTTTGGATTGTTCGTATATATATGGTTATTTTGGATAAACTTGGATGAATATAATCAAACGAACAATAACCAATTTTTTTAAAATTTAATATTTAAACCGACCAAAGTCGAGATGTAAGCAAATTGAAACTAAACCAAAATATAACCTTTAATCACTCAAACCAGACAACCCGAAACACAAAATTACCGATTGAGATCGGACTGAATATCTGAACACATAGACTTAGATTGCAGGGTCTTGTAATCCGTGGTGATGGTTCTTATACCATTGTGTAAAATTCTAGTTTTGGTTCCAGTGTGTCGGTGTGAAAACCGTAACAATCTCAGCACAGAAATGAACTGAGGTTAATCTTCAAATTTCCAAAACAAATTTAGTCTACCAAAAAGAGAGTAAATAAATTGTATACGCCGATTAGTTCATCATCAAATTTTAAAAATTAGAATTTATTATTATTTAAAAAAGGTATGTCAAAATAAATATGATTGTACCATTCATTTTTGTAAATTTAAGGTGTTCCTTTAAAAATGTTGCAAACCATACAAGAATATCTGGAAACAAAATTGTACATAACTAAATAAATTTTGTTTGTATCCACCTGAAATGAAGAGCTGTTTTGCTCTTGTGCTATTTATGGTTTAGAAAGTTATGTAAAACCTAAATTATCATCTAACATATAGATTTAACCATACAGATCAAAATTTCTTAGATGGAATTATGGGATATCGAGTTTCATAAGAGATCCCGAATGTAATATCAATGGAGTTCTAATAGGAAAAAATGCTATGTACGCATTTTGTAGATCTTGTGTGGGAGCGTTGTAGTGTGGTAGAAGATGTGGCTTTGACATTTATGTACCAAATGCTTGAATACTAACTGCTAAAGATAGGGTTACATTCTGGTTGACATAGCTACATATAGTAACGTGGAGATATTCATGGTTATAAGAGTTAATCATGTGAATTTAGCCATTGAGGTTATAATATGTAGTGAGGCAACTAAGAGTTATAAAGGACTTCGACCAATACGTTGTGACCATGGAGGTATACAGTCTATAGTTTTTGGTGAGAAATTCGATTATTCACTAACGATGTTGAGTACCGTGGTAAAAAAATTGTTAGCGATGTAAACACATATATACAGTATACATTTTGTGAACATATTGATGATGGAATATTTTAGAAAAACTTCTTGCATCCAATGGACTAATTACAGGCAGTTATCTGTCCTGGAAGAAATACTTACATAAGAGGAGATGATAGTTTACCGTAGTGCAAATAGAAGCATGATGGAGAGCGGCATAAAACATTGTTCAATTCCATTTTTGGTTAACGTTGTTACTGGCCATGCTGAAGAGATGATTATTCCCCTTCCATGGTGACCCAGCTTACACTACATCTTGAAAGATCACACAGTTGGCCTAATTCATTAGAGCCATAAGAGTTTCTTTACAACTAATATTAGGTGGTACAGTAATTTAACAATGTATAATATTCTATTTTTATCTCTTGACAGATGTTGGATTTGGGGAACATGTTGTGCAGGACATGGAACATATTGCTTTACCTTTGACAAATAAATGAAAAGGAAAGATGGTTGATGTCATTGGCCTGAACGAGCCTTCTCTAGGCCTGACTATTGGTTTCGGGAGCAATCAGATACCAAGCCTGATTATTGACATATGTTGGATTTGGGGAACATATTGTGCATGACATAGAACATATAAAGAATTACTGATCTTATATTATTTTGAAAAACTATGATTATCGGTTATGAATTGAACCAAAATAAAATCCTAAAAAACCAAATTTAACGAACATATTATTTACCATTTTTTACACAAGATCTTGTATCTCACTATCACAAAACTAACAAAACATCATATCACATTATTTGTGGTAATACTAATTATTTATTTTTAAATAATGATAATAATAGATAATATGTTTTTACGTGTGTAATAAAATATTACTAATTGAGTTATATCTAACTATTTTTAAAATGAAAATAAATTGACATCTTTTCCATAATAAATAATTATAAATGTAATAAAAGTAAACAAATAATTAAATTGATATTTTTTTATAAAAAAAAATTATTTAAAAAGAATAAAATTATTACATCGTCTAAATATCACATTTTATATTTTTTCGTTTGCTTGGATTATTCGGATATATATGGTTGCTTTTTGGATAAACTTGGATGAATATAATCAAACCGAATAATAACCAATTGTTTTTTAAAAGTTTAATATTCAAACCGACCAAAGCCAAGATGTAAAAAAATTAAAACCGAACCGAAATATAACCTTTAATCTCTCAAACCAAAAACCCCAAAACATAAAATAACCACTGGTTCTTGTAATCCGTGGCGATGGTTCTTATACCATTGTGCAAAATCCTAGTTTTTTCTTGTTCCAATGTGTCGGTGTGAAAACCGTAATAATCTCAGACACAGATATTAATTGAGCTTAATTTTCTAAGAAATAATAACATTGCAGCTTCCTCCACGACCACTGGAAATCGCTAAAAAAACACTATTTTCGTTCACCGCATGACTTCATTAAAATTCTATGCATATTGAGACTAAATGAAATCGAACATCATTGCTACTTTTTGCTAGACCAACACAGTCAAAAGCAAATCCACACATAGCAACGCCATGTAAGAATATTTATATTGTTATGTGTGACTAATGTATCTTTCCGTTTAATTGTAAAGATCAAGTTTGAATTAATATTCATAATTCTAATATAAAAGATGCAATGTGATGGATTAGTTTCGGTTTTTTTTTTGTCACTGATGATTACAGTTTTATAGCATTACGTTAAAAAAATACGTTTGCATATCTTCGAACCAGTATGGTATAGAAGTGCTAACGGATGAAAAGATGGTGTTGCGTTGTTGAGCTTCACTGGCAAGTGAGTCGGTGTGGTGATTCATCTCCCTTGGTTGATGAATAAGAGAGAAGTCTGGGAATTGACGTCGGAGTGAGTCGAACTCATTCAATTTTATGGTAAAAGTTGGCCATCCTTCCGGATCGAGTATTAGGTTGATAAGATGTGTAGAGTCGGTAACAAACCTATAACAATACCGATGCTTCTCATTCAGGAAAGACATAGCTTAGATAAGGCCCATGAACTCCATATGTAGCGGTGATAGGTCTCGGTAGACATCCATCATTCCAGGAGGTCACTCGCTACATCCTATAACTTGAAAATCCAACCAATCCTGGTAGTTCGATCGTCTTTTTTCCATGATCCGTCTATGAAACATGTGAAAGGGGTTTGCGGAAGGGATTTGGGATTGAGACCAACTGCTTCTAGTGTCCCTCCTCTCCTTCCCTTCCATCTCCCTGGAAAAGAACCAACAATCGCATTCTCTGCGTGCTTTGTCCAAGATCTCAATTTCTTCTATGGGAGCCAATGGAAAACTGCGGATATTCAACTTGGAGTGGAACTCCTTCGGTATGCAGCATAACAAATCGTCAAAGTTCCCATAAAGACTATTTTAGAGAACAATAGACTATGGAGAGAAAATTTTCGATAGCGTCACAGGTGTGTCGTGCCGATGGGCATAGGAACAACACATGATTTAGGCTTTCTTTCACCCCTTCCCCTACCCCCCCCCCCCCCCGATACATGAAATATTACATATTTTGATAGGATCAGCACCCGTTATTGGCTAGATCCCTTGACAGTGATTGCCAAAAGAGATTCTGGATTTTTTTTCTTCTGAGTTTTGACTTTCCAAACAACCGTATTATGCGGGTTAAGAGAAGGTTGTTGTATTAGGAGCTCATATATTTTGACCACTAGGTTTTGGCGGGTCGCATAACCATATTTGATTATATAGTTTTCCGATTTTTAAAAAATACCTACAATACTTGCCTCCCACATTCTCCTGGGATTTGGTTTCAAGGTAACGATCAACATTACAACCTCTGGAAGGACCATTTTTCAATCTCTATTGTATTCCATCCTCCATTGTGCGGGTGGATAAGGTCCTCTAGCCTTAGGTTAGGAGGTCTTTGATGATTAGCCGCTCTGGGAGGCCTTGGGAATAGATCCGGAATCCATGGTTCCTCACATAATATTTTGATTGAACTTTTTCCAACGAGTTTTCTTGCTCTTCTATCTACTAGATCTTTAGTAAACCAAATGTTCCACCAGCCATATTGATACAAGCCTTGAATCAAGGCAGTAACACTGGCGGATTGGTTGGAGAAGACTATGCGAGAAACTCGGCCTTAGGCTTCTGAATGTGGATTTTTCTGGTGGGTTATGGATAGAGAGGTGAAGTGAACCACACGAGGGATGATGAACCTCGTGATAAATCACAATTTAGAAGTTAGGAGGGCTAGTCTCGACTAGGGTTCTAAGCGAAAGAGTTTTAGGAAAAAATCGTAGGAAGAAAGTTCTATCTTTATTAATATCAAAAGTTGTCGAACTACAATGCTGAAAGAGCCTTATTAATATGCTCGGCAGCCTTGACCTTCTAGGGTCGAGTCAAAATAAAAATGGAAAAATTACAAAAGTACACAAGGAAAATTACAAAAAAGAAATAACCGAAAAAGGACAACTACCTAAATTGTTCTTGACTCAAAAATGTAAAACTTACTATTCCTACCCTGCAAAACATAAAATGCAAGTATATAATTGAAAACTTACCATTCTTACATTTCGGCCAAGAAATGGAAGGTGGCCGACCTTGTGGCATGCACGCGCCTAGCTCCTAGTCTTCGACTTGGAGTAGGGTTATGAATTGTTGGGTCCTGACCTCTTTTGCCATGAAAGCCCAAGTCTCTGGAGTCCTTTGTAATGTTGAGAAGCCTTTGGACTCTTCCTTGTACTCTTGGCCAAATGCTCCTTGTCGATGATCTTTTAGGAGCTTGTGTACCCACAAACTGAACTTGTGGAAGAGTGCCCTTGTTCTGCTCCTTGGCATTGCTCCTGGTGGCACCACTAGTGTAGAAACTTCATCCAGGTTTATGCCTTGAAGCTGGTAGCTTAGTTGATCCGAATCTCCTTGTGTCGATGTTGAAATGGTGGTGCAATCGGCTGGATCGGCTGGATGGTGCGAGGAGCTGGCGGAGTTGTCATGGGAGCCGGCCAGATCATTTTATGAGTCGGCGGCATCACTAGTTGGGCCGGCGGTGTTGTTCATGTCACCGCCAGTTCGGCCGGAGGTTTGGGCCTCTTCGCGGGAAATGTTGGCCGGCCCGGTCCGGCTGATCATAGGGCTGGCGGTACCGCTTGGACCGGCAGATGCGCCAAATGGCCCGGTTGTCTCGGACAAGCATTCTGGTCGGCCATTCTGGTCTTCTGGCCGGCCAGACGATCTGATGACCGCATCACATATGATGCTCGATATTGTCATTTTGCCTTAGAGGCATGGACATCGTTGTAATAACGACCCTTCAACAGTCATGCGACCACCGATGATGGATGCCTCTCGAGTTGCCATAACTGCTTTGCTTGGAGTGCTTTATTGAAGTCGTCAAAGTTCTTGAAACCAATCCCTCCCTTATCTTTAGGGAGACATAGTGACTTGGATGGGAGCCAATGAACCCTGATGAAGAGGCTCTTAAGGACCACCAAAAGCTACTGATTGCATTTAATAGTTTCTTACACAGGAATTTGGGCAACCTGAAATATGATGTCACATACGTTGGAATAGCCATAACGACTAATTTTATCAATACTTCTCTACCCCCTCGAGAGAGGATTTTCGTAGACGACCCATTAATTTTCTATTGGATACGATCTCTAACATATGCAAAAATTTGGGTTTTTGAGCCTTTAAGATCTTCAAAGATTCCCAAATATTTTCCAATAGCTCCGTCTTGTGAGATCCCTACCTTGTTTTTTATTGATAGTTGTATGCTCTCGGATACCTTCTTTTCAAAGATAATTGTTGTCATCGTAATTAATTAACTATAATGAAGCCTTGCAATAGATGTTCAGGATACCTGATAGAGTTGTGCATTGCTCTAAGGATGCCTTACAAAAAAACAAGCTATGGTCTGCGAAAAACAGGTGGGAAATTGGTGGGGTTGCGGAAGCCATCAAATAGTTTTTTCATGAAATGTGTCATTTCGATTTCATACCATGTCCTCATTAATGTTTCCCCAAAGGGGTGTATTAAATCAAGTCGAAGCTTAAGATATGGTGATCCCCTTTCACCGTATTTATTCATTCTATGTATGGAGGCTTTAATCGCGAATCTAAAACCTATCCAACAAAGTCTCAAAGAAGTTCCATTCTATTCTATCTTATGCTTTAATCATATATGTCTTAACTGCCAAGAATCCTGATTGCAATTCTGGTTTGTCTTCAAAGCATGAAATACTTTTTGGGCTATGAGTATGTTGTGGGAGATAACTCTCCCTGATATGAAAGCTGATTGGGTTTCCCCGCTCGACGCCGAATCATTTAATTGTGCTTTTTCAAGCTTCCCTTTTAATTCATCAGTGATGCGAGAGAATCCAACTTGTCTTTATGTATCCACCTTGAAATTAGCCTACGGTATCTCGCGATACGATCATGGATTGAGACGTCTAGTGAATCTTCTTAGAAGGACCAACCCTGATTAATTATGTCTTCAAAGTTGGGCTTGTTGATCCAACGCTTATCAAAGTAGAAGCACTGCTTTCTTACCCCAATTTGCGCACTGATGTTGATCCGTACTGGCTATGATCCGATTCACAGAAACTTAGATATTCCATCTTGGTTTCAGAAAAAATGTTAACAATAAAGTCCCTGTAAACAAAAGAGATAAAAACTTTATTCTCATCAATTGTCGCCATTACATCGATGATATTTTTATTAGAAAATAAAATTTCAACATTAAGTTTGGCTTGGACCAAATAATGCAAGACCTCGACTGAGGCCTGATGGTTCCACAGTAAAACAAAAGTCATAACCTAAGTGAGCTTGAAGATATTGAATGAAGCTCCAACTTTGTTTGGTTTCCATTAGAAAATGTAACTCCGGGAACAACGTTTGGTGTAATTCCCGCAACTGACGAATCGTCAAGTAGCTTTCCGCTCCTTGGATGTTCCAACTAAAGATCATTAAGCATCCTCCGGCGGGTTCTCCGTGGCCCTCGGATCGTTACAACCCTCAGTTGTTCCCCCTTTTGGTGGGGCCACCCCTGAGGTTGATGAATTCTTGACTCTTTCTTTTTCCTGAGGTGCTCGATCCCTTTGCTTGACCTCACCGAATATTAAAGTTGACTGCTTCATCATCTTAGTGGACCTAAAGGGGCTCCCTATTTTCTTTCTCACTTGAAGGGTCTTGCTCACTTGCTTTCCTAGCTTGCTTGGGTTCCCTTTAGCAAGTCATCCCCCACTTCCATTCAACCGCATCGTAACCCTGGCAATCCCCATAAAGAATTTATCTCATCGGTGAAAAACCTCATTTTTCCACTTGAAACTGGGGTAAAACTGAATTTTCCACTAGTGTAGCATTTCTATTCGAAGATGATTAGCCATTGAAAATTCTGGAAGATTTTTCACAGTCATACTCCACGAACCCCTTATCCTCTGTAGCTTTGTACCATGCCGTACGTTTCTCCTCACGCTTTCTCCCCCTACCGTCTATCCTCTCAGCTTCCTCAGCTGGTTTTTTGACCAATTTCATGAGGGATTCTCCACTCCTTAGGCACATTATGACCGTTCCTGGTTCTGGCTCCGCGGTGCGGATCTTGTCTCTTGTCATCTTCAAACCTTAGCTCTCGCCTTGCAGAAGGGGCTCCCCTCCTTCCCCCTGTTGGACGAAGACCCCCCTCTTTTCACTCTTTCCACTCTTTGACTGCGCAATATAGAAATTAATATTACTTAATAATAAGTTATTTAAAAATTATTTACGTACCTAGAATAAATGGTTCGTATTTGTAGTATTTTCTTGATGATAAAACATCAGTGACGCTATTTTCCGACTTCGAGTGCCTTTGGAAAGCATAGGATCGTACCATTCATATTTAAAAAATGTGATCTTAAAACTTAGGAGTCCAACATACTCAAGTTGAATGATATCTTTTAAAATCGCATAAAAGTCACATTCATTAGATGGATCTGGATAATTGTATCCTTTGACATAAATGCCGTAGTTACATATCTTTCTTATGTGTCCATGTTTCTTCATGTGGAACATATAACTTCTTATAAAATAGATCGACCAAGTTGCTTTGTTCATGGGGTCTTGCACTAATTCTTGAACCCATATGGAAAAAGTGTGTGTATCTTTTGAAGTGCTTACATTTACCTATCATATATATATATATATATATATATATATAGTAATTAGTATTTCAAAATTGTAAAAATTATAAGTGACATATATACATATATTAATTATATATATACATAATCTCGAACCCATATATGAACTCTTTCTATCCTTTCGATAAAATGTCATCTTCAGAAAGATATGGATATATACAACGAATTTGATCTTCAAACATGCTATGAATTAAATAAAATTTTAATATTTATTGCTTAATTAGAATTTAAGGAAATATCAATTATCATTTCGTAAAGAAATTGTTTTCATAAAAATTTATACCTCTTAATTGGACAAAATTATTCATAATGTGGCAAAACATATGCATGTGCATATTTGTATTTTTTTCCAGAGAGAAATATTTTTTATTTTTACCAATTTAAATGAAATTGTAATATATATTGTTTAATTAGTATTTAAGGAAATATCAGTTATTATTTCGTAAGGAAATTTTTTTAATAAAAACTTATACCTCTCAATTGGACGAAAATATTCACAATTTCGCAAAACATACGCATGTGTATATTTGTATTCTTTTTAAAGAGCCATATTTCTTTACTTTTGCCACTTGGACGATCCATGTGAGTAAATATATCCTGCACTCAAAGATCCGGATACACAAGGAGTTCACCTTCATCGAATCTAGTAGACATGTATATATACACATAATTCAGCACGAAAAATGAATTAAACATAAAAAGAAAATACATAATAATTTATGGTAATTAACTACCTTGTTTTTGTGCGTAAATGGGCAGCAAAGTAGTGTTCAGAGAAGTAAGATATCTCATCATTCACATATGATTCAACAATCGACCTTGCAACATATCGTTTGTTCTTTGCCTTGCTTTTCAATTTTTTTTAAAATCTTTCAAATGTATACATCCACCTATATTGCACAGGTCCATCTAATTTAGCTTCCTATGGCAGATGTATAGATATGTGCTCCATGACATCAAAGATATCTTATAGAAATTCCTAATAATACTTGGTGGTTAGATTCTGGTGCTATTTTTTATGTGTCTCATATTAAACAGGGATTCAGTTTGATCCAGCCCATAAGAGAAGCTGAACAATAAGAGGATAAAGGCACGAATTGAAAATATTGGGACTTATAGACTGATTTTAGACACTAGGTATCATGTAGATTTTGAAGGGTGTCTGTATGTACCTGAATGTGCTAGAAATCTTGTTTCCATAAGTAGACTTGATAACTTAGGATTTGTTTTTAAGGTTGAACATGGTGTTTTTTCATTATACCGAAATGATTACTTTTATGGTAGTGATACTTTGTTTGATTCTCTTTATAAGTTCAGTCTTGATGCAAACTTTTCTGAATCTATATTTAAGATTAAAAGTCGAGACATTAAACGTAGAACATCAAATGAAAGTTCTGTTTTATTGTGTATCAAAGATTAGATCATATTTCCAAAGAAAGAATTATAAGTTTGATAAAGAATAAAATTCTTCCTCCATTGGATTTTAGTGATCTAAATGTATGTGTAGACTATATTAAAGGGAAGCAGACTAAACATATAACAAAGAAAACAGTCACAAGAAATCAGCTTCTTGAGTTAATACATACCGATATTTGTGACCCATTAGATGCTCTTTCGTGGAGCGGTGAAAAGTATTTTATCACCTTCATTTATGATTACTCACGTTATGAATATACATATCCACTGAATGAAAAGTTCAAATATGTTAATGTCCTAGAGGTTTCATTGACAAAATGTAAAGGTGGTTAGATAAAAAAATAAAGGTTATAAGATCTGATAAAGGTGGTGAGTTTTATGGAAAATTCAATGACAATAGACAATGCCCAGGTCCATTTACAAAGTTACTTGAAAGTAAAGGCACTTGTGCACAATATACAATGATGGATACTCCTCAGTAGAATGGTGTAGCAAAGAGGTGGAATCGTAATTTAATGAATATGGTTAGGAGAATGTTAAGTAATTGATCTTTACCCCTTTCGTTGTGGGTATATGCATTAAAACCTGTAATGTATGTGCTGAACCGGGTTTCTAGCAAGGCTGTTCCTAAGACTCCTTATGAACTATGGATGGGAAGAAAACCTAGTTTAAGACATATATGTGTTTGGGGTTGTCCAACATAAGTAAGGTTGTATAACCCACATGAAAAGAAACTTTACTTTAGGACCATCTGTGGATTTTATTATTGGTTATCCTGAAAAATCAAAACGGTATATATTTTATTGTCCTAACCATAGTACGAAAATAGTGGAGACTAGTACTAGTATGTTCATTGAGAACAGTGAATCTAATGTGTGAGTGGTGAACCACGAAAAATGGACATTCAGGAAGTCCATGTTGATGTTACTTCACCTATCGTTGCACCCGAGGTTGTTGTTCTTATTGTTGCATCACAGTAAATGATGCAATAGAACAACATAATGATGTGCCAACCCCACTAGTGAAAAATACAATTAATGAACCGGTTACAATTCAAGAAGAGAATAGTGTACCAAAAGAACCATTAAGGTGATATGGAAGAGAAAGAAGATTTTTTCATTTAGATGACTATGTGGTTTATGCTATTTAAAGTGAATGTTACTTAAGCAATGATACAAGCTAGTTTGAAACATCATGGATCTTGCTACTTCCATTAAGTGTCGGTTCTTCCTTTCAGCAACTCCATTTTGTTGTGGTGTGTGTGGACAGCTAGTTTGATGTAGTATTCCATGTTTGTTTAGATGAGCTTTGAATCTTTGACTTGTGTATTCCCCTCCATTATCTGATCTTAACACTTTGATCTTGGCATTGAATTGATTAGTAACATAATTATGAAAGTTTATAAATGCCTCATAAACCCTATCTTTAGATGGAAGTAATGTAACCCATGTATATTTCGATTTCTCATCTATAAAGGTCACAAAGTATTTATTCCTATCTCTAGACATGTAAGGTGAGGTCCAAACATCGGAATGTACTAAATCAAAGCAATGCTCATAAATTGTAGACGATTTAGGGAAAACAACACGACAATGTTTGCCAAGGATACAAGCCTCACAAACTGAGTGATCATAAGCGACATTAGGAATTATTAAGCTTAAAGCACGAGCATGAGGATGTCCTAATCTAGCATGCCATAAGACATCTTTATTAGCAAAAACACAGGATTTGAAAGCTAAGGAATCCAAATTGCTTGGAGGGTCTTCAAGAACATAGAGCTCATCTTGAGTTACACCACCTCCAAGTATCTTACCACTCTTAATATCCTGAAAGTAAACATTGTTAGGCCCAAATGTAACATTGCAATTGAGGTCTTTAGTAGCCTTTTTGACAGAAACTAGATTAGACTTAAATTTAGGTACAAAGAATGCATTAGTTTCTTTGTCAAATAGTCTTAATTTTCCGGTTCCTTCAATTGGAATACCCTTACCATCAGCTATAGTTACTTGTCCTAGACATGGTTCAATGTTCTTTAACAACCTAGCATTGCTAATCATATGGTGAGAAGCACCTGAATCCACTACCAACTTATGATCTGGTTTATCAAGCGATTTATGGGAGTAGAGTGTGATACCGGAGAGTTTTGAGGCATAGGCCTTGATGAGATCCTCCAAGTCACTCTTCTTAACATACTCCATGGATACATTCATAGCTAGCTCCCCTCCTTGGTTGGATGAACTTGCCGGTTCAGTCGCAACCATTTGAGAGATGTTAGCCTTTGAATCCTTGAACCGGTTTGGCTTGAGATGAGGATGAAGTATCCAGCACTTGTCCTTGATGTGGCCATTCCTCTTACAATGCTCACACATCACACTCTTCCTATCCTCTTGCTTAAACACGCTTTTGTTGGCCATGACTAGTTCTCCTTTACCACCAAACAAACCAATATTGCCTTGCTCCCTTTGAATCCGTGAGCACACCTCTTCGAAATCAGGGAGTTTTGGCTCTCTCAGGATGGACTTAATCACATCCTTAAAGGCTGGATTTAGGTGAGAAGGAGCCCAAATATCTTGTCTTGTTCCTTCCTTTCATTAAGCACCTTTGGATCCATAGAACTTGGTCTCAACATGTCAAGCTCGGACCATGTTGACTGGAACTTGCCTAGGAATTTTGGGAACTCCATATCCTCTTGGTGTAGATCATTGAGAGCCTTCTTAACCTCATACACACGGCTGAGGTTTGAAACATCCCCATACACCCTCTTGAGAGTGTCCAAAGAGACTTGGCAGTTTCACAATGTGAATAAGCTTCAAGAATGGATGGGTCCAATGAATTTTGGAGGAATCCAAGGACTGATTGATCTTCTTGGAACCACCTAGCTTTTTCTTTTCTTGTTGTCTCATCCTTCTTCTCCTTTGGATCATCTATAGATGGAGTATTATCCTCCAAGATGTGATTCCAAAGTCCTTTGCCACAAATGGCTGTCTTGATGGTTCTTGACCATAATGTTTAGTTCAAGCCTTTGAGAACTACTGCTATCACCGTAGGTTTCAGGCTGGAACTAATTTGAACTGTATCCTCCATTGTTAGGCTTTGAAGAGCTCAAAGGAAGCAGCTTTTATGGTTGAATGAAACCGTGAGTTTTTAGTCTAAAGACTGAGAGATTTTTTGACAGAATTTTAGATTAGAAACTGAGAGATTTGAGTAGAAAAGATAAGAGAATGATCTTATGCTCTGATACCATGTAAGAATATTGAGATTATAGAGGAAAAATGTGAAGAATTGAATCTGAAAACTCAAAGAGAAGTATGAGAAAATGAGAAATGACTTAGACTTATGGAGAAGAATCTCCTAAGAGTATATTATACATTGAGTCTTTACAGCCCTTTTTATAGAGGATTTACAATGTGAACACAAAAGAAAACGAATTCAAACTTGTGGATGAGTTTGAATAGAGGAGGAGCCTGTCAACAACCAATGAGAAGAGAGGAGACAACATGGGCATGACTGTTTGGTGTGGTTGCCAAGACTGTGTGCAGCATGGGCATGACTGTTTGGTGTGGTTGCCAAGACTGTGTGCAGCATGGGCATGACTTTTCCACCTTGATTCTTCTCCCAAGGTAGCTATTTAACCATTTCAACCATGTGGTTAATAATAACCCATCCTTTTTCATTTCCCTTATTATTCAAACTGAATTTTCGTGCTCACACTTGCCTTGTAGGTCAAGATAGGTCTTATTTGATTTTCCTATGTCAATAGCAATAGAACAACATAATGATGTGCCAACCCCACTAGTGAAAAATACAATTAATGAACCGGTTACAATTCAAAAAGAGAATAGTGTACCAAAAGAATCATTAAGGTGATATGGAAGAGAAAGAAGTTTTTTTAATTCAGATGACTATGTGGTTTATGCTATTTAATGTGAATGTTACTTAAGCAAAGATGAAGATCCTAACTCATTCCAAAAAGCCATGAAAAGTGACAATTCTTGAAAATGATTAATTGCCTCGAAAGAAGAAATAAAATCTATGGGTGATAACAAAATATGGGATTTAGTAGAGTTGCCTAATTTTTTCAAAATCATTGGCCAAGTTGATCCCGGAGTCGGCGACGTCACCAATGGGACCGGCGGTGTCATCCACATCGCCACCAGTTGTGCCAGAGGTTTGGGTCTTTCCACCGGTAATGCTGATCGGTCCGGTCATGTTGGTCGAGGGTCCGACGGTATCGCTTCGACCGGCAGACGTGCCAAATGGCCCGGCTGTCTTGGGCAAGCTCCCTGGTCGGCCAGTCTGGTCTCTTGGCCGGCCATTAGACCTGATGTCCCCATCACCCGAGGTTGTTGTTCTTATTGTTGCATCACAGTAATTGATGCAATAGAACAACATAATGATGTGCCAACCCCACTAGTGAAAAATACAATTAATGAACCGGTTACAATTCAAAAAGAGAATAGTGTACCAAAAGAATCATTAAGGTGATATGGAAGAGAAAGAAGATTTTTTAATTCAGATGACTATGTGGTTTATGCTATTTAAAGTGAATGTTACTTAAGCAAAGATGAAGATCCTAACTCATTCCAAAAAGCCATGAAAAGTGACAATTCTTGAAAATGGTTAATTGCCTCAAAAGAAGAAATAAAATCTATGGGTGATAACAAAATATGGGACTTAGTAGAGTTGCCTAATTTTTTCAAAATCATTGGCCAAGTTGATCCCGAAGTCGGCGGCATCACCAATGGGACCGGCGGTATCATCCACATCGCCAGCAGTTGTGCCGGAGGTTTGAGCCTCTCCACCGGTAATGCTGATCGGTTCGGTCCTGTTGGTGGAGGGTCCGACGGTATCGTTTGGGCCGGTAGACGTGCTAAATGGCCCGGCTGTCTCGGGCAAGCTCCCTAGTCGGCCAGTCTGGTCTCCTGGCCGGCCATACGACCTGATATCCCCATCACCCGAGGTTGTTGTTCTTATTGTTGCATCACAATAATTGATGCAATAGAACAACATAATGATGTGCTAACCCCACTAGTGAAAAATACAATTAATGAACCGGTTACAATTCAAAAAGAGAATAGTGTACCAAAAGAATCATTAAGGTGATATGGAAGAGAAAGAAGATTTTTTAATTCAGATCACTATGTGGTTTATGCTATTTAAAGTGAATGTTACTTAAGCAAAGATGAAGATCCTAACTCATTCCAAAAAGCCATGAAAAGTGACAATTCTTGAAAATGGTTAATTGCCTCGAAAGAATAAATAAAATCTATGGGTGATAACAAAATATGGGATTTAGTAGAGTTGCCTAATTTTTTCAAAATCATTAGTTTTAAATGGGTCTTTAAGACTAACCACGACTAGAAAGGTAATATTGAAAGGTACAAAGCTCGTCTTGTTGCTAAAGGTTTCACCAAAAAAGGTGGTATTGACTATAAAGAGACCTTCTCTCCAGTTTTAAAGAAAGATTCTCTAAGGATTTTTTGGCTTTAGTGGCTCATTTTGATCTTGAGATTCACCGAATTGATGTGAAAGCCGCCTTTCTAAATGGAGAGATTGAAAAAAAAAAGAATATATGAACCAACTTGAAGGTTTTGTGGCCACAGGAAAAGAACATATGATGTGTAAGCTGAGGAAGTCATATATGGACTAAAAAATATTCTAGATAACGATATTTAAAGTTTAATAATATCATAATGTCATACGGTTTGGTAGAGGTATACATTAAAGTCAATAGGAGAAAATTTGTGATTTTTGTCTTTTATGTTGATGATATTTTGCTTGTTGCAAACGATATGAGCATGTTGCATGATATAAAGAAGTATCTCTCTAAGAAATTTGAAATAAAAGATATGAGTGAGACATCATATATGATCGGAATAGAAATATTTTGAGATAGAGCACAAGGATTGTTAGGGTTGTATCAAAAATGATATATCAATAAGATTTTATACAGATATAAAATAGATAGATGCTCCGCAGGGATAGCTCCAATTCAGAAAATGGACAAGTTCAGTAAAATGCAATGTTCTAGAAATGAATTAGAGCGTAAACAAATGGAAAGAATATGCATTAGTGGTTGGGAGTTTGAACTATGTTCAAACATGTATTTGCCCAGATATCATCGTTTTGGTTGGTATGTTGGGTCGATATCAAAATAATCCCAAAATGTATCACTAGAGAACTGCAAAGAAGGTTTTCAGCTACTTGTAAGGCACCAAAGTGTACATCCTTACATACAGAAAATCGATCACATTGAGGTGATTGGATATTCAGATTCTGATTATGCTGAATGCGTTGACAGTAGAAAATCGAGATTTGGCTATTTGTTCCTATTACCTAGGGAAGCAGAATCATGGAAAAGTGAAAAAACAGTATATCATTACTACTTCCAATATGGAGGCTGAATTCGTGGCATGCTTTGGACCATAATTCACGCATTATGGTGGTGAAAGTTTATTTCGGGACTTCGAATTGTTGACAATATAGCGAGCCTGCTAAGAATTTATTGTGATAATTTTGCAGTTGTCTTCTTTCCAAAGAATGACAAGTACTCGAAAGATGCTAAGCACATGAAGTTAAAGTAATTGTCTGTCAAAGAAAAGGTACAAAAACATAAAATGTCTTTTGAGCATATAAGAACTTATATAGTGGTAGCGGATCCGTTAACTAAGCGGCTACCACCTAAGAAGTTTATTGGTTATGTAGAGCGTATCAGTGTTATAGACAAATTCTTTTTTTATCATGATTATGATATGTTTATTATATGTGTGATGCTATGAATTCATTTGAAGTTATGTTTCTCGTTTTAATAAATATGTTATCACTAAAGTATGTGTATACACTTATGATTCTTAGATAACGTATTAAGATTGAGAAATAAGGTTGTTCTCGATATAAATAAACTATATATGAAATTGGGATTGTTTGGTGATGAAAATAGATCATGTCGTTCAATGATGTGTGAGCACCATGATTCGATCATTTCTGATATGATAGTAAAGTTAAAATAAATTGGTGTGAAGTCCACATTAAAATTATTGAACCATTAAATCGACACAAGGTCAAGTGGAATAATATAGTAATATTTATATATTTATATGTGATATATGTGTGTTTTTGATTTAATTATAAAAACTAATTTCGTATTAATGTTTATAATTCTAATATAAAAGACGACATTTTGATGGATCAATTTCAGAATACTGGTATAGTGATAATTCTTATTCTTTTGCCTTAATAAAAATATATAAATTTCTTCATCAATAATAGTTTATATTATATGTATAAGATAGTTAGTTAAATTAACATAATTATCAATATAATATAATATATATATATATATATATATTATGGGAGTTAATAAAAGAATAAGTGGGTTACATCTTTTACTTTAACAATAAATATAAACAAAGAGACACATAAAGAGAAGTCATAAGAGAAAATAATGTCATCCTTTCTCCATCTACAGAAGATCATTAAGGGTAAAGGCAAAAGAAAAATAAATCAATTTATCTAATTTGTCATTAATCAAAGTTAATATTTTTTTTTCTTATACAAAAAATGTATTGGATTAAATTAAAATCAAATCTAAATGATTTTGGAATTAGATTCAGAATTGGGATTGAAGCTAATTAACAAGCCATACACGATACCAAAATTCAATTGTAATTAAAATAGGGAATTGAAATCTGAAACCAAATTAAAAATCAATTTGGGGAAACTAATTCTAGGACTACCGTTACTTTTAATAGGAGAACTCTTATTCTTTTCAACTTAGATTCTCAGGTCGACTTCAATACCGAAAGAGAGAAAGACGCGACAAATAACAGACTGTGAATGTACACGTGTGTTTATTTCATAGTTACTCTCTTTATGGTTAACATGTTACTCTGTTTTGCTACAATAAAAATTGAGTATAATCATTTTGTTAGCATCAATAAAACATTGGCGTAGTAAATATCAAGAAGGTTCGCATCTTATCTTTTTGGTTTTCGTAGATATGTCTAACTGGTTTCTTATTAAGATTTTGGAAAATCTACATGTGAAAATTGATAACTTTATAATTTATATGAATTTTGTTGTGTTCGATATGAATAAGGAGCCAACCGATCCAATTATTTTAGGAAGACAAATTCTCATTTTATAACTGTTGTATAACACCATTTTTAGCCACCACTAGAGCTATTATTGACGTGAAAAAAGTATGATCGACTTCAACTTGCTAAACTCTACTCTCAATTTCATCACTATGGGCACAACCAAAAAACCAGTCATTGAAGGCAACGTATTCTCTATTGAAAGTTTTGGAGATTTGGAAACTAGTACCAAAGAAGCTATATTGTTGAAAAAAGACATCGTGGGAAAGAAAGACACTAGCAATGGTAAATCTAGTGAGAATGACAATTTGGGTGAGCTCGAAGCACCAAAATTTGAGTTAAAACCATTACCAAGTGATATACATTTCAAACTTAAAATGATAATGTATAAACGGGAGGAGAAAAAAAGGAGCTAAGGCAAAATGAAGACCACAACTAGCTCTGCGATCAGCCCATGTTGGTCAATGATCAGCCCATGTTGGTCGCAAGCGCCTATGGCGTGAAGGGTATATTGCACAACTTGCTAGAGTTCTGGTTGATCGATCCATCAGCCGTTCGTACATACCAATCGCATGACACACCAAATTTGGTGACTTTATTGAGCATCCTACAATCAGCTCATCGACCGATCCATGCACTGGCCGATTGCAGCCCGACAAGTACTCACATGTATTCTGTTTTTCACACTCTATTTCTACCAATAAAGAGGTACCATTCACTCGCATTTGTATTTTTCTTTGTCTTAATTCTTTGTTTATTGACCTCTTTTTCGTATTTATTTTTTCACTGAGACGGTGAGAAATAATTGCGGAGGAGAAGAAAACTAACAATCTCATTTGCATCATTTGCATAGAACTTATACTTATGCATTGGAAAACACAAAAAAATGAAATATTGAATTTTTTTCAAAACATGTGGTTGCATTTGCATTTCATGTGTTTAGTATTGAGTTTAGAAGAATATAAGATTTCATTTACATTTGCATTGGGATTAATGATTTTAAATTATAGTCTTTACTCAAGCCCTTTGTAGAAAAGTAATGATGCTCGAGCCGCTTTGAAAATATGAAAAAATAGTGTTTGTTGCAACTAACTTGATAGTTCTTTCTTATCTTGAAGTGTGTCTGATTTAACCCTAACTTTATTGAAACTTGAACGTGAACATGACGTTAATTATCTTGCATATACCTTGAAAAGATTTGCTGAACTCTCAGATTTTAACCCAAAGAAACTTGGTGTAAATACAGAGGAAAGCGGAGTAGTACTTACGGATGTAATGCACAAGGACCAACTGCTACTCTATAATTCTCGAAATAATAATTTTTGCTAAGAAGAAAAATATGAGAGTTTAACGGACGAATAATCTAAATGGCAAGAATTTGTATTGATGTAAACTTATAATATGAAAAACGTTAGGTTCAGAGAAATTCGCAGAAAATCACTATTGCTATACCTTAGAACACGACTATCTAGCTAGCCAAGTGCCGTTCCACTATAATTTGTAATAGTATATTGTTCTAAACTATTGTTTGAATTCATATTTTTAAACACGTATTAATTTTTCAAGTTCTAATATGTTCACAAATGAAAATCCTAATATGGTAGTCTAATTGATTAGGTTAGACTAAGGAATAAGAACAACCTAAATAAAAATTCAGATGAAAATCCTTAATTCCAGCACCTTAATCTACCGATTCCTTAAATCTCTTTAAAAACTCTAAACCTAACTAGAGATCTACACAGACATAAATAATAATGAAAAAAAATCATAATTAAATAATATAATTGCATAAATAAAGAGTAAAAAGGTGTAGAGTCAAGATTTATTCTCTAAAATGGTTACATGTGCCAAGCTAAAGCAATCCTAAAGAAAATAAAGCCTAGCATTCAAAGTGTCTGAAAAAATATTTAAATAGTTACATAGTCGAATTAAGCCAAATTAGGGTCAGATTGGACCAAATCTGGCCCCAGACAATTTTTTTGGTGGAATAGCAATCGATTGTTTACAAAAACTTGTATAACTTTTAATCAAACCATTGGATTGACTTCAAACCACTTGCAATGGAAGCTAACTTGTTCCTCTATCATGTGACAAAGTTGAGTTTGATCCAACGGTGGGAAGTCTTTCAACGAAGGTAAGACTTTAGATGCTTCAACTTTAGTTCTGCATTCTAATTTTTTCAAAATTACATGTTTTCATCCAATATGACCTAAAACTTTTAAAGATTTATAAAAACTAAAAATACTCGATAAAAACTCAAATAACATGCAAAAATGGTAAAATTTATCAAAATCACAACATATCACTTGCTCATGGATACCATATAAACATTTGGGTCTCCTTTACACCTTTAAGCACTCCTTTTTTGACCCGAATTCTTCCATCTTTTCGAATGGTTATACCACTCTCCAACTAAGCCATTCCTTTCAAGCCAACATTACTTTCATGTGTGATTGCGAGGCCTTTTCTGAATTCTACCTTTTCAAAATATGTTGAGTTTTGAGAACGACAAAGCTAGGACTTTCATAGGTTAGGATTCTCGGGTTAGGAATCTCGGTTATGTCTTGGGCTTCATTTGAAATAGATAGTGTAGGAAATGGAGGAAATCAGTTGAAAAAGAAAGGAGTAAGAACGAAAAGAATGGGAGATGACATTGAAAAAAAAATGGTCTAAGCATTACAAGAAAACTGCCAAAATACAACTACATTTTGCGACCACATACGTAGTCGTAAAATTTGTGACCACATTTGCCACGATTTTGCAACCACTTTGCGACTACGGAGATGTAGTCGTAAAATGGTCGCAAAAGTGTGACCAAACATGTAGTCGCATATTGGTCGCAATACGCAACCATTTAGAGATTGAAATGCGACTATTTTGCGACTGCTGTATGCAGTCGCTAATCAGTCGCTATTTTTCGACTGATTAGCGACTACATATGGAAAAACCACATGTTAGTCGCATATTGGTCGCTAAAAATGCGACCAATTTGCGACTACATTTTGGAGTGGCTCTGCAATCACAAAGTGGTGGCAAAGTGCCAACATAAAAAACATGTGCGTGTTAGGTATAACGACATTTAAGCGGTTACACTATTGTAGTCACAAAGTAGTGGCAAAGCAGTGGAAAAGTAGTGGCAAAGTAGTGGCAAAATGTTGTATATATATGCCCCATCCTATTCTTTCATTTGTAGAATCGAAGGGAAAAAATCTTCAAACATGTGGGGAAATTATAATAATTCGAGAGATTGGATGTACAAAAAGATTAATAATCAAACAAGAAATATATCGGCAGAATTTGCACAAGGCATGGAGTAGTTCATGAATTTTGCAAGTAGTCAACCAATAGCTCAAAGTAGCGAGGTAAGTTTTTTTGTCCTTGTATTAATTGCAAAAATGATAAATTTATTTCGGTACAGAAAATATGGAGTCATCTATGTAGTCGAGGATTTATGCCAAATTATTATATTTGGTATAAACATGGAGAAGAGATGAATGTTCAGTTAGGGACGAGTAGTCGGGGTGATGTCCAAAGAAATCAGGGAGGTACGCGTGGTAGTACTAGTGATAAAACAGTTGGTACATCCGGTAATAGATATGTTGAAATGGTGACGGATGCATTTCGTGAGACAACAATGATGATCAATACTATAATCAGATCGAAGAAGAATATAATAATGAAGAAGAACAACCTAATGAAGAAACACAAATTTTTTACAACATGTTAGAAGCTGCGAAAAATCCATTGTATGATGGTTGTCATGAAAGCTCACTCACAGTTATCTTTAGCTACTCGGTTCATGAACATTAAGTCTGATTTTAATATACCAGAAAAATATATGGATTTTTGGGCGGAGCTGTTTACAGAATATTTGTCCAAGGAGAATCAGGAAACGAGTTCATATTATGAAACCAAAAAATTGATGCGAAATTTAGGCCTCCCGTTTTATACAATTGACGTGTGTGTTCACAATTGTATGATCTTCTGGAAAGAAGATGAGAAATGGGAAAAATGCAAATTTTGTGATTTCCCCCGATATAAGCCAAGCGAGGGCAGGACGAGAATACCTTTCACTCGTATGTGGTATTTATCTATAGGTGATAGACTTAAAAGAATGTATCAAAGCGAGAAATCCGCAAAGGCAATGAGGTGGCACGGAGAGCATGAAGCATAAGACGGAGAAATGAGATATCCATCTGATGCTGCAGAGTGAAAAAATTTTCAATATCTACATCCTAGATTTGGTGATGAATCTCGAAACTTTTATCTTGGCTTATATACTGATGGGTTCAATCCATTTGGGATGTCACGTAATCATTCATTATGGCTGGTGATTATCACTCCATATAACTTGCCACCGGACATGTGTATGAAGAAAGAGTATTTGTTTCTAACATTTCTGAATTTGGAGCCAAATCATCCGCGTGCTAGTCTGGATATATTCCTCCGACCTTTGATTAATGAGTTGAAAGAATTATGGTCTACGGGAGTTGATGCATACGATGTATCATTGAATAAAAATTTCAATCTAAAAGCCGTGTTACTATGGACGATAAGCGATTTTCCCGCTTATGGAATGTTGTCAGGATGGACAACGCATGGAAGACTGGCTTGTCCAATTTGTATGGATGATACAAAGGCATTTCAATTACGAAATGGGAGAAAGACGTGTTGGTTTGATTGTCACAGAAGGTTTCTTCCTAAGGGTCACCCGTTACAAAAAAATAAAACAATTTTTTTAAAGGGGAAGCACGCTTTGAATGACTATACTCCACAATCATTGACTGGCGAACAAGTTTTATACGAGTGAATAAAAACTGTCAATCCTCTCAGAACATCTGATTGCGGAGGAAACGGTCATGAAAGTAAAGAAGAAGATTACGGCAGCTGGCATAATTGGCACAAAGAAAGCATATTTTGGGAGTTGTCGTACTGGACGGATCTTAACATTCGACATAATCTTGATGTGATGCATATAGAGAAGAATTTCTTCAATAATATCATTAATACTGTTATGAATGTGAAAAAAATCAAAATATACAGTTAAGTCAAGGTTGGATATTGCGAAGTTTTGCTCTCAAAAAGAGTTGCACGTGGATGGTCGGGTTAATGCTCCATTCCCTATATTTCGATTGACACAAAAAGCAAAAGAACGGTTATTGGAATGCATCAAAAAATGATGTCAAATTTCCGGACGGCTACGCGGTAGATTTAGCAAATTATGTGGATATGGATGGACTGAAGTTCTCGGGCATGAAAAGTCATGACTGCCATGTTTTTATGGAAAGGCTTCTCCTTTTTATATTTGCAGAACTTTTACCACAGAACGTTCATCTAGCATTATCAGGTATATGTAGTAATAAATATATTTTATATTTGAAGTACGTAAATTAATAATAATTGCATGTAGTAATTAATTGTAGATGGTAATATATATATATATATATATATATATATATATATATATATATATATATATATTTCCCGTGATCTATGCTCCAGATCATTACAACAAAGCCGTGTCCGAATTCTGAAGAAAAACATAACCATAATTTTGTGCAATTTGGAAAAGATCTTTCCGCCTTCATTTTTCGACGTCATGGAGCATCTTCCTGTACATCTTCCATATGAAACTGAACTGGGTGGACATATGCAATATAGGTCGATGTATTCATTTGAAAGGTTTTTTAAAAAACTGAAAAGCAATGCGAAGAACAAACGATATGCTGTAGGGTCGATTGTTGAATCATATGTGAATGATGAGATATCTTACTTCTCGGAACATTACTTTGCTACCCACATAAGCACGAAAAACTGGTACCATAAATTAATTCTTATGTTTATTAATTAATTATTTTATTATGAATATCAAATTTTTGTGCTGATATATCGTGTAATATATATATATAGGTGTACAAGATTCGATGAAGGTGACGTTCCTGTATATCCAGATCCCAAAGTACTGGATATATTTACGCACATGGGTCGTCCAAGTGGTAAATGTAAAGAAATATGACTCTCCGAAAAAGAATACAAATATACACATGCATATGTTTTGCGGAATTGTGAATATTTTTGGCCACTAGAGAGGTATATGAAAACAATTGCATTTATTACATTTCAATTTCATTGTATCAAGCAATATATATTACTTTTTCATATTTATTTTTGTAGCATGTTTGAACATCACATTCGATGTACGTATACATATCTTTCGGAAGATGACATTTCACCGAAAAGAGAGGAAGAGTTCCACATATAGGTTAGAGATTATGTATGTTTAATTATTTGACATGTATATTATATTAAATTTATTAATTTTGAAATACTAACTTTTTATATATATATGATCATAGGTCAATACATGCACTTCCACAGATTCACGCATCTTTCCTATATGGGCTCAAGAATTAGTTCAAGGTCCGATGAATAAAGCATCAACTTGGCCGATCTATTTTACAAGAGGTTATATGTTCCACACGAAAAAACATGGACATAGGAGAAAGACATGTAACTACGGCATTTGTGTGAAGGGAGACAATTACTCAGATGCATCTGGTAAAGCTGATTTCTACGGGATTTTAACAGATATGATTCAACTTGAGTATGTCGGCCTCCTAAATTTGAAGATTACGCTTTTTTAATGTGAATGGTACGATCTTATGCGTTTGAAAGGTACTCGGAAGTCGGAAAATAGTGTCGTTGATGTCTTATCATCGGGGAAATACTACAAATACGAACCATTTATTCTAGGTACGTACGTAAATAATTAACTATATAATTAATTTTGTTAAAAATATATAACTAATTTATATTTCATTACTTATGATGTATCAGTCTCTCAAGGAGATCAAGTTTGTTATATTCCCTATCCGCACACTTTAACATCATCAAAACAAATATGGCTCAGTTTTATGAAAGTTAATCCTAGATCTAACATTTTGGGGAAATACAAAAATAAAGACGAGATTGGCCTGTTGCAACAAGAAAATGATGAAGAGGTAATGGTTGTTCAAGAGATAGAAGTAGATCGTTTGGTCGTTAGAGTTAATCATACGGAAGCAATTGATTTCGATGTCCAAGATACCGAACTAGAAGATGAATTTCAATGTAATATTTCATCTTCACATGTTGACGAGTACGAAGAAATGTAATAAATATATTTATCGTTTTATGTATTTTTGACATTTGATTCTTATATAATTCAATTTATTTCCAAAAACCAAATAATTAAGGTTTTATGACACAAAGTGTGTATGATTTGCCACCACTTTGCCACTGCATTCAGAATGTGGTGGTAATTCAGTCACAATTATTACTCGTGGTCACAAATCAGTGGCAAATTTGCCACTGATTTGCGACCATAACCTCAAAATTTGATATACAATCACAAATCAGTCCCAAAATAGCAACTGATTTGCGACCACATCGGGTAAATTCACATTTTCCCTAAGTATTTTCCATATTTACAACTTGTATTTGCATTTAATTTAACTACTAACCATTATAAATGACCACATATATTGAAAACCATATTTGTATTCATTTAAATTTTAGAGAACATTTGAAATGTATATAAAAGTTATAAGTTTACGTAAATTTGTTAAGTGTTTTAGGTAAATGATTTGAAAATTTGATAAATGTTGTTGTTTTCTTAGTAGTTGAAATTTACACAACTTACAATCAAGTAATGAATCTTATATAATTCAATTTATTCACAAAAATCAATAAATTTAGGGTTTAGGGTATTATTTGTGACTCATTTACCACTACTTTGTCACTGCATTGAGAATGTGGTGGCAATTCAATCACAGTTATTACTCGTGGTCGCAAATCAGTGAAAAATTTGTCACTGATTTGCGACCACAAGCTCAAAATTTGACATGCAGTCACAAATGAGTGAAAAATTTGTCACTGATTTGCGACCACAAGCTCAAAATTTGATATGCAGTCACAAATCAGTCGCAAAATAGCGACTGGTTTGCGACCACATAGGATAAATTTCATATTTTTCCTAAGTATTTTCCACATCTACAACTTGTATTTGCATTTTTATGTAACTACTAACCATTATAAGTGACCACATATATTAGAAACCATATTTGTATTTATTTAAATTTTATAAAACATTTAAAATGTATATAACAGTTATAAGGTTAACTAAATTTGTTAAGTGTTTTAGGTAAATGATTTGAAAATTTGGTAAATATTATTGTTTTTTAATAATTGAAATTTGTACAACTTATAATCAACTAATCAATCTTATATAATTCAATTTATTCATAAAAATTAATAAATTTAGGGTTTAGGATATTATTTGTGACTCATTTGTCACTATTTTGCCACTGCATTGAGAATGTGGTGGCAATACAGTCACAATATTACTCGTGGTCGCAAATCAGTAGCAAATTTTCCACTCATTTCCGACCACAAGTTTTTTTTTTGAATAAATTAACTTGTGGTGGCAAATCAGCTGCAAATTTGCCACTCATTTTTGCGATCACAATTTGTTTCCAATAAATTAACCTGTGGTGGCAAACCAATGGCAAATTTGCCATTGATTTGTGACCACATGTTTTTTTCCGAATAAATTACCCATGATCGCAAATCAGTCGCAAATTTGCCACTGATTTGCGACCACATGTTAATTTATTCGAATAATTTAACCATGGTCGCAAATCAGTTACAAATTTGCGACTGATTTGCAACCACCATTAATTTGGTGGGAGTTGAAAATCCGAAAACTTTTAAACTCCCACCAAATTAAATGGTGGTCGCAAATCAGTCGGAAATTTATGATAGATTTGCGACCACCATTAATTTGGTGGGAGTTAAGAATTCGAAAATTTTCAAACTCCCACCAAATTAATTGGTATTCACAAATCAGTTGCAAATTTGTGACTGATTTGCGACCACGTCATTAATTTTGAATTTTGCCACTGATTTGCGACCACATACGTGGTCTATAAATACTCGATTGTTTTCCCTCATTTTTCACACTTCAAACTTTTTACCTTCTATAAACTCTCTAAACACTTATAAAACCTCTCATAATCCAAAAAATCCAATCAATCAAATGGCAAGAAGCGGTAGGTCGATGAGAGGTCGTGGAAGACGATGTATCCCATCGTCTTCCGGCCATGGTACCTCTTCGGCGTCCTCGAACCCCTCACCCGCTGCTAATAGAGCGGCATCCTGCCTCCCTCCCCAATATACGTTTACCCCTCATTCCGTTCCCGAAACCCAAACTCCTCTACGGTTTCAGGAATCGAACAAACATGAGGAGGAAGATATTCCCAAATGTGAAACGAAAACGGAGGAATAAACTATCACTTTTGATAGTTTGTTACAAACTCCGGGGCGCGAGCAATATCTGACAGTGTTGTCTCCACCACCGGCACCAAATACAACGTGGTAATGAAATTTTTTTTCTTTTTATTTTTTTATTTATAAATAATTATTAAAAATTTATTAATATTAATATGAAATTTAAATTTTTTATTATAATAAAAATATTAGGTTTGACCGTGATAAAGGGGTTATTACCTGTCAAATTTCAAAATTTTTTAAAAATAAATTTGATGGTCCCTACTATAGTTGGACAGTCGTACCTGCCGAAAGGCAGTAAAAATATTTCATCGAATTTGCGGTAAGTAATTTTTTTTTTTTAAATTTTATTTATTTTATAAAATTTAAATAATACTTATTAATATTTTATATTTAATTCAAAGCAATCGTACACCTGGGATTCTATAATCACCCCGGTGGTACGAACAGAGTTCGATACCGTCTATGTAAGACGGATGAACACGATGGTGAGCACAGTTCATACAACCAGAAACTATCCCCAATAGATTTTCCCGAGTCTGTTCAAAATTATGACAGAGTATTGGGGAACATAAACCTCTAACGAGAGGAGTAGCAAATCCTCTAATAACCGCAACTCCTCTTGGGACGGCCTTGGCTCGCACAAGAATTTGTCGGGCCAAAAATTCTACATCCAGATCTAGTAGGAAATGGTAAGTAATTTCAAATATTCAAATTTAATTAAATTTTTATTATTATTTAATTAAAATTTATTTCAATATATGTGAAGGAAAATAATTTGGGACGATCTATCTCAATAGGTGAGGTTTTTATAAAGACTCACAATAGACCGGATGGTTTGTATGTAGATTTGAAAGCAAAATAAATATGTGAAGCATACGAACGTAACATCCAAGAGAAGATAGCGATCGTGGAGGTCGATCCAACAAAAATGTCTGATGGTACTTCCCGTGCAATTGAGCTGACTCCAGAAGAGAAGAATGAGATCTTCATTCAGGTAAAAAATTTATTTATTAATTTTTTATTTATATTTATTCTATTTATTTGATTTAATATTTTATTTTTATTTTAATTATTTTGTAGTCTTCCGTTACGGATGACTGAGGCCGTCTTTATGGACTCGGTAGCCTGAACCGCGTCCACGGGTCGGGTAGGCGTAGTTGGTTGCAATCCACTACCGCCGACTACGTTATGCTTCAAGACCAACTTCTAACCGTGCAACGCAAAATCGAAGAACAAAATGCAATCAACATGCGTAATGCAGAACAAAACGCGCTTATTGTACAACAAAACACGCAGATTTTGGAAGCAAATCACAAGATGCAAGAAGAGCATAAAGAAAACCAAAAGAAGATCTACAACTTGGAGATGCTCCTCGGGTATTTTCAACGGACGGATCCCGTATTTGCCTCTTTTATGTGGGATAATGATTGCCCAGGGGAATCGTCGACGGCTCTGACCCCATTCTCGCCTTCAGATTTTCAATTTTCACCGCCGGAGAATTAGTTTTATTGTTTTTTTTTGTAAATTGAATTTTAATTAATAAAAATTATATTTTTAATTTTTTAATTTCTTTTTATTTAATAAAATAATTAATTAATAATTTAATTAAAATTTAAATAATATTATAGATTACAAAATAATTAATTTAAACAAAATATTTTATATTTAATATTATATATTATATTTATTATTAATTAATAATTAATGTTTTCAAAAATACTAATTAATTAAAATATTCAGAAATTAAAATTAAAAATTATTATTTTAATAATAATTTTTAATTTTAATTTCAAAATATTTTAATTAATTATTATTTTTTTAAAATCTAATTCCGTTGTAGTCGCAAATCAGTTCCAAATCAATCTCAATTTTTTGGGACCGATTTGCGACTACATAATTTTTTTCGAATATTTTATAATCAGTCGCAAATCAGTCGTAATTATTTTTGACTGATTTGTGACTTCGTGTAATTTGTAATTGCAAATCAGTCACAAAATTTTGTGACTGATTTGCGACTTTAGTGGTTCTTGTAGTCGCAAATCAGTCACAAAATTTTGTGACTGATTTGTGACTACGGGTTTTGCAACCACATACGTAGTGGCAACATAGTGGTAAGATTTGTTACAAAATTTCAGTCGCAAAGTAGTCGCAAACGTAGTCACCAATGATTGGTCGCAAATCAGTCGCAAATTAAACCACTATTACCGTGGTCGAGTCGCAAAATTGCAACTGATTTGCGATTACTTTGTGACCACGTAAAGTAGTCGCAAATTCTTAGTCGTAAATTCCAGTTTTGCGATTACTTTGCGAGCATGTGCGTGATCGCAAATTCGATGTTTTCATGTAGTGAAGTGTTTAAGTTTATGGTTCTTTAAGTGTTTTAGAAAATAGAAAAAGCTAGATGTCTACGAAAAATATAGGACATAGAAAAAGAGCTAGTTGAAACCAAAGATCATTATGCCTAAATGAAAAGCTTCCCTAAGTGCCTAAAAAATGAAGTTTTGAGAAAATGAATGACGTGTGCGAAGGCTAAAAATTTCGTTATGGGATTGAGCTTAGTTGGAATAGACTTCACTTGGGTTTTGTAAAGTGTCTAAACGATATGGGGGTAGATGAAAGTCTAAACGTTGTATGTATTGGTTGTTCTTGATTGTTAATATTGTGAGAAAGTTCCGTTATATTTGAGAAGATCCAGCATACTAATGAACCTTATTCAAAATATTGTCTAGAACCATTTCTCAATTCTGCCAAATGAACTTGTTTTGATTGGTGTCTTGCAAGATTCACCAAATGCTTTATTGAATCTTAAAGTTTTAGGGAATTTGATTGCACATAGATTTTGAAGATTCAATTGGATAGTGAAAATATGGTAAATTGCACATGAGTACAAATTTACTTATATAGACTTTATAATCTGGTTCATGAGTCTCATAAAAATGCTCGGAGCACTAGTTAGATCGAACGACATGACTAGCCCTTCATAAAGATCTTTCTTGGTATTGAAGGCATTCTTCCACTCATCTCCTTCTATCATTCCCATTCTTGAGGTCTATCTTGCAGAAGATACTGGCTTCACTCAACTCGTCCAGCATGTCACCTATGCGTGGAATGGGGTGCCGGTATTTGATGGTGATATTGTTGATGGCACGGTAGTCCACATACATCCTCCATGTGCCATCTTTCTTCTGTACTATTAACACAGGCACAACATAAGCACCGAGACTCTCATGCATATACGTTTTATCCATGAGGTCTTGCCCTTGTTTTTCCAACTATTTGGATTCTTGAGAGTTCATGCGATAAGCCGGTTTGTTTGGAAGGACTACTCCGGGCACAATGTCTACTTGGTGCTCTATGACTCTAATGGGATGCAAACTTGCTAGTACTTCTTCTGAAAACATCCTTATATTTCTCCACAACAGCATTGATCTTAGCCAGTAGTTAATCCTTTTTGAATCCTACACGTAGACATTTTTTGTACGTTATTAGTAGAACAGTGTCCTTGGAACTTATAGTTTTATGCATGGCACTAGGTGTGATTAGATGGTTAGATTTACTTACCTTGGCCTTTTTTCTCATCCTAATTTGAAGGTTATGTACCTCGTAAGGGCTTAATGGGGCTAAGTTGTACTTGGTCATTATGCATAAAAGAGTAGAAATCGGTTCGACCATAGTGGATTGTTGCACGATCAAACTACAATAGTCGACCCAGTACTAGCTGTCCAACTTGCATTGGTACCACATCACACATGACTTTCTCTTGGTACTTTTCCAAACTAAATGGCACACTCACTTGCTCGGTTACCATTAGCTATGTATATTCATTGGGCCATTGTACCTTGTATGGTCTCGGGTGCTTGATCATTTCAATATCTAATCTGTCGACCATGTACTTGCCAGAAAAATTAGCACAAGAAACTCCATCAGTTACAAGATTACATACCTTATCCTTGATGGTATACACAGTTTGGAAGAGATTTTCTCTTTGTACCTTCTCTTCGGGTTGTACCAAAATACTTAGTACACTCCTGGTCACTTGAACCTCTCCTATATCAGTATACTCTACGTCATACTCCAAGGTTAGGATACTTACCTTGTTCTGGCTGGAATGTGTTAGATGGCTTAGCATTCTGGCTCTAGAACCGAGACTCCATTTCGATAGTCTTTTCTTTGTCTAAAGGGCGGTTTTTGCTCATTGGCGAGGACTACGGTACCGAACATGGACTGAAGCCATGGCCCGCGGTACAAGAGGCGCCTATCATACGGTCCAAGCAAAAAATGAGAGGAGGTTCAACCTCGCCATGGAAAACTACCTCAAATCCCTTGGCCATGAGAAAATGACATAGCCAGAGACCTACTGGACCCTTGCCAGAACTGGTACGATGGGCGTAGATGGCCCACCGGCCACGATATATCGACCTACCAATGATCTTACCCAAACCTTCCAGGTATATCTTCTTGCATAACTTGCTTTACAGGATTTGAGAATACAAGGACCCAAAATGGCCATCAAGGACAAGAAAGGGCCAGAACAACACCCACGAACCAAGAACTTCAAGATAGAGAAAGACAACTGAAAGATCTCTAAGAACAAGACCCGGAGGCATCAACTGAAGACTTAGAAGAATTTAAAGCCCAAAGCCACGACCCAAAACACTCCATGCTCCAAACACACACGAAATCAACACTTAGTGCTCCCATTTTCAAGTAAGGCTAAGGTATGGTCCATTTATTACATCTTTGCAGGAACAAATGGCCCTCACAATGGCCCAACATGATGCCAATTCAAACTTAAACGCCTCACCCCACAAGTAAGCTTTATACTTTCCATTTTTATAGTTTATGAACTTTTCTTTTTTACATGTTGTTGCGATTTCCTTTTCTTTGTGATTTTCTTGTTGCATTTCTTTCATTTAATTCGGCCATTAGGTAAAGCTTAAGAACCATTATATAAGGTTCTCCTGCAGCCTTGTAATGTTTCTAACCTTTTTGATATTAATAAAGACCGGATTTTTTTCAAGGAGAAAGAAACCCTTTACGAGTTCAATCAAAAGAGAGCCGCCACCTGCTTGCTTGAACTTCTCGTGCTGTATCAAAGAGTTTCCACTCTCTTTGTTGTGAACCTCACTTGTCCCATCACTGCCCCTGCCTTAATCCCACGAGGGAGAGAGCGGCTGCCACCTCGTTAGATTCCCACCCCTATCCCTGTGATCATAAAGAGAGAGTGACCACCATCTTGCGTTATGACCAGCCCTCGACCTTTGTAAGGCCTCATACAATGTCTTAAATCATCTAGTATCAGAACTAAAAGCTCCTACAACCAGGTTTAGTCTTTAACTTGTTTGTTTCATTCGGTTCTTTAGGTAGTACTATAGTAGTTCCACTGAATAGATATACGATTTGAGAAAATTACAAAAAAATTCAGTTTACATGTTGTTAGTTGTAGTTTGGTTCTTAATCCATAGTAATCATCTTAATACCATAGAAAAGAACAAAAAAAAGTAGGAAGGAAGAAGGAAATATGATATATTTGTGATCCAAAGAAAAGGAAAGATTTAAGAGGAAAATTTTCCTTTTTCTAGCAATTGCCTTTGTCCTAAACCTTGTCGAAAAAATCTAATATCATAGTAGATTTCCATTCTTTTTTTTTCAATACTTACAAAAATTAACATAAAATCTCAAAAGAAATTTGTAGTCTTCCATTCACCTTTTGAATTATTTCTTTGTCTCCTTGATAACTACTTGCCGAGGAAAGTAATCTTCTTTTGTTTCTTCCAGAAATAGCTATGGGAGAAGAGCCCGAAATTCCACAAGATGTTGTGCTCCAGATGCTCATTGTCATGAGAGAGGAGATGAGAAGCTTTGGAGATCGATTTTTACGGCTACAGCAGCCCTACACAAGTGTATTCGAGTGACAAGGCCGAGAAGACTACCGGCCAGTAGACGAAGGTGGGGGGTCTTCCTTTTGAAGAAGGAGACTTCTATCAAGAGCACATCGCACCCCAGCAACCTCAGCATCCTAAGAGGTGTGAACCAACTATAGTACCTCGGATTAGAGAACATGAATCTCGAGAAGTCAACTTGGACGTTAAGCTAACATCCCTTACTTTTGTCGAAAGATCGGACCGGAGGCTTACGTGGATTGGGAAAGGCACCTGGAGTACATATTTGAGTTCTATAACCATAATGAGCACAAGAAATGGGACCTAGCAGCTGCCCAACTCACTGAGAATGCACTATCTTGGTGGGATAGAACAGTAGCCAAAACGAGAAGGAAAAGATATGGACTGTAACCAATTGCGCCGACATGAAGTGACTTCTTAGATCAAGGTATGTTCCTGAACATTATCATAGGGACTTACATAAACATTTTATGAAGTTGGTGCAGGGATCTCAGAGTGTAGATGAGTACTTCGATGAGTTTGAGAAGCTCATGAACTCCCTTGAGCTAGAGGAGTCCGAAGAAGCTCTAGTGGCACAATTCATAGATGGTCTTCAAGAATGCATTGCTCGAAAGGTGGATTGAGTTAGGTACAACAGTTTACATGAGTTGTTGCACTTGGCAGTGCCAGTAGAACAACAAATCAAACATAAGACAACTATGACCAGCCGGCGAAAAAGCAATCAACAATGACCCATGAGCAACAACCGGCCTTTAGACAAAGGGAAAGCGATATAATTGGAGTCTAGGTTCAACAACAATAATGCTAAGTCAAATAAGACATTCCGATCAAAACAAAGTAAGTATCTTAATCTTAATCAAGCTAGGACATGTGGCATTACTTGGTTTAAGTGCCAGGGCCGAGGACATATGGCCATGGAAGCTGTCCAACTCACTGAGAATGCACTATCTTGGTGGGATAGAACAGTACCCGAAAGGAGAAGGCAAAGATATGGAACCATAACCAATTGGGCCGACATGAAGTGCCTTCTTAGATCAAGGTATGTCCCTGAACATTATCATAGGGACTTACATAAACATTTTAGGAAGTTGGTGCAGGGATCTTGGAGTGTAGATGAGTAATTCAAGGAGTTTGAGAAGCTCATGAACTCCCTTGAGCTAGAGGAGTCCGAAGAAGCTCTAGTGGCACAATTCATAGATGGTCTTCAAGAACGCATTGCTCGAAAGGTGGAACGAGTTAGGTACAACAGCTTACATGAGTTGTTGCACTTGGCAGTGCGAGTAGAGTAACAAATCAAACACAAGACAGCCATGACCAGCCAGTCAAAAAGCTATCAACAATGGCCCATGAGCAACAACCGGCCATTAGACAAAGGCAAAGCGATATAATTGGAGTCTAGATTCAACAACAATAATGCTAAGCCAAAATAAGACATTCCGATCAGAACAAGGTAAGTATCTCAATCTTAATCAAGCTAGGAAACGTGCATTACTTGGTTTAAGTGCCAAGTGAGGACATATGGCAAGAGACTGCCCAAATCAACGAGTAATAATCATCACTCCGAGTGGTGATTATGAATCACAAGATGAGCAAGATGAGGAGTCAAATAATTTGGAGGATGTCGTAGAGTACCCTGACATAGGAGAACTCCTAGTGACCATGAGGGTACTAAGTGTTTTTGTGCAACCTGAATAGAAGGTCCAAAGAGAATATTTCTTCCACACGCGGTGCACCATCAAGGATAAGGTATGTACCCTAGTAATTGATGGAGGATCTTGTGCTAATGTTGCTAACAAGTTTATGGTAGACATATTAGGTCTTGAAAAGATCAAGCACCTGAGGCCATACAAGCTACAATGGCTCAATGACTCCACGTAACTAAAGGTAACCGAGCAAGTGAGGGTGCCGTTTAGTGTGGGCAAGTACCAAGACCAAGTACTATATGACGTGGTGCCAATGCAAGCTTGACACCTACTGCTAGGTTGACCATGGCCATTTGACTGTGCCACAATCCACAATGGTCGAACCAATTTCTACTACTTTACGGATAATGATTGTAAGTACAATTTAGATCCATTAAGTCCTTCGGAGGTACATGACCTTCAAAATATGATGAGCAAGGAGGCCAAGGTAAGTAACTCTAACCTTATAATCACATCTAGAGCAATGAATAAAGCTTTATGTGCCAAGGGCACTAGATGGGGACATCAGATCATATGGCCGGCCAGGAGACCAGACTGGCCGACCAGGGAGCTTGCCAGAGACAGCCGGGCCATTTGGCGCGTCTGCCGGCCCAAGCGGTACTGCCGGGCCTTTGACCAGCCGTACCGGACCGACCAACATTTCCGACGGAGAGGCCCAAACCTCCGGCCCAACTGGCGGCGATGTGGATGACACCACCGGCCCAATTGGTGACGCCGCCGGCTCCGGGATCAACTTGGCTGGCTCCAATGACAATTCGACCAGTACTTCGCACAGTCCAGCCGGTACAGCCGATCCAACCGATTGCACCACCATTTCAACATCTACACAAAGAGACTCTGACCAGATAAGCTACCAGCTTCAAGACATGCATCTAGATGAAGTTTCTACACCAGTGGTGCCACCAGGAGAAATAACAAGTAGCAGATCAATGACGCTATTCCACAAGTTCAGCTTGTGGGCCGGCAAGCTCCTAGAGGATGATCGACAAAGAACATTGGGCCAAGAGTGCAAAGAAGAGTCCAGAGTCTTCTCAACAATGCAAGGGACTTCAGAGTCTTGGGCTTTAGTGGCAAGAGAGGTCAGGGCCCAAAGATTCATAACCTACTCTAAGTAGAAGACTAGGAGCTAGGCGCGTGCATGCTACAATGTCGGCTACCTTCCATTTCTTGGCCGATAGGTAAGAATGGTAAGTTTTCAAATTATATACTTGCCTTTTTCTGTTTTGCAGGGTAGAATTTAGAATGTTTACATTTTGAGTTAAAGATAATTTAGGTAGAAGTCCTTTTTCGGTTATTCTCTTTTGTAATTTTTCCATTTGTGCACTTTATAAGTTTTTCATTTTTCTTTGAGTCGACCCTAGAAGGTCAAGCTATCGAGCATATTAATAAGACTCCTTCCAGCATTGTAGTTCAACAACCTTTTTCTGATATTAATAAAGATCGAATTTTCTTCATACAATTTTTCTCTCAAGAACTTGTACGCTTAGAACCTAGTCGAGACCAGCCCTCTTAGCTCTAAGTTTTTGATTTATCACGAGGTTCATCACCCCTCGTGTGGTTCACTTCATCCTTCCATCCATTACCAAACAGAAAACCCCCATCCAGAAGCCTAAGGTTGAGTTTCTCACCTAATCTTCTCCACACATCCCACGTACGTACAGCCTTGAATCGAGGCTTGTATCAGCACTATTCTGCTAATGTTTTACAAAGAATGTCTAAGTGTAGGATTCAGAGGGGAGGAACTATCGGGTGAGATCAATGCCGTTTTGGAGAACACAAAGATGTGTTTCTACAAGAAATACCAGCTGGTTTGGCTCCTGTTACAAACATAGAGCATCTGATCGACCTTGTGTCCGTAGCAGCCCTTCCAAACAAACCGGCCTATCGCATGAATCCTCAAGAATATATAGAGTTGGAAAAAAAGTGCAAGACCTAAGGTTGTGATTTATCACGAGGTTCATCACCACTCGTGTGGTTCACTTCATCCTTCCATCCATTACGAAACAGAAAACCTTCATCCAGAAGCCTAAGGTTGAGTTTCTCACCTAATCTTCTCCACATAGCCCACGTGCGTACAGCCTTGAATCGAGGCTTGTATCATTTTGGTATCAGAGCTTAAAGCTCCTAAAACCAGGTTATTTCTATCCATTACTTAGTCTTGTTTCCAGTTCTTGCATTAGTTTAAGTTTCATTCAAAGAAAATAAAAAACTAATATCTAAGTTCAATCCAAGTGCATCTAGCTCGTACGTGCATCACTAGGTTCTAGAATCATTCTTTGCATTGCAATTCGTTTTTCCTTTTCTGTTTAAGCATATTTCTATTATCATTAAGTTAAATTAAAAAGCAAAGAAAAAGAAAATAGAAAATTACCAAAAAGAAATCGACCAAAAAAGTATCCAAGATATTTAGCATTAATTGTTAAGAGTTTCCATTTTTCAGGTTTTTCCTTTTTTCCAGTTTTTTCTTTTTCCATTTTTCGACTTTTACTATAAAAAGAAAACCTTCCTAATCGATTTAAGAGCAAAATAACTTGTGTTTTTCTTCTTGTAGTACGCAATGGCAGAAGGGAATCAAGATGCAGCCGAGGCCATGATGGCCATGTTCACCACCCTCCAAACGCAACTCGCATCAATCGGCGAGAGGTTGGAGCACGTGGAGAGGCCGGTGAGGTTCCAGGCCATAAGGCACGTGAGGGCTGAACAAGACCCTGCTGAGGGTTCTGATCACCCTAGGACACGACTCGAACAAGGAGACCTCCAGCCGGTTGGAGATGAAGACATGCAGCCCCACGACTATCACCCTAGACCAAGAGGACCTCCACAGCAACCAGAAGCAGAAGGCGATGGCTTCGAGCCCTATGGTCATCACCAGAGACCAAGAATGCCTCCTAGACATCCTGAGGATGGAGATTAATACGCATACAACCGAGTAACTCATCCTGATGTCAAATTAATACCTCCTAGTTTTGCAGGAAAAGTAGACCCCGAAGCGTATCCAGATTGGGAGAGGAGGATGGATCACATCTTCGATCACTACAACCAACCAGGCCCTAGGAGAGTCTCCATAGCAGTAGCACAAGTCATGGATAATGCCCTCATCTGGTGGGATCGTGAGGTTTCTGACCGAAGTAGGAGGAGATTGAGGCCCGTAGACTCATGGGTCGACATGAAAGATCTCATGAGACAAAGGTTTGTTCCACCTTATTTCCATAGAGATTTGCAACGACATTTTGTACTGTTAAGCAGGGCACCAGATCAGTAGAGGAGTATTACGAAGAGTTTGAAAGGCTAAGGAACAAGCTGGAGCTCAATGACGATGAAGAGGCATTGATGGCGCAATTATTGGATGGGTTGCAAAAGAGAATCAGCCGTAAGGTGTAGAGACAAATCTACAACGACTTCAAGGACTTGTTCCACCTATCTGTCCAGGCTGAGCAGCACATCAGGCGTAAGAGCCAAGACATCCGCAGCAAGCCTAAGACGCTTTGGGCACCAAGCAATAACCCCAAGCCCGTACACAAAGGCAAGAGCATAGAGATCGAATCATGGTTCGAGAGCAAGTCTCCTGAGCAAACCCGTGACCAGAGAGAGCCTAGTAAGTCTTCTAACCCTTAGAGATCAAGTGACATCACTTGCTTTAAGTGTAGGGGTCGCGGCCACATCTCAAGGGAGTGCCCAAACAACGGTGTCATGCTGATCACGGAAGCTGGAGAGTATGAGTGTCAAGATGAAAAAGACTATGAATCAGAAGGGGAAAATGGTGACATTGGGTACCCTGATGTGGGGGAAGTGCTGGTCACTATGCGCATTCTCAGTGCAATGGTAGACCCCTCAGAGACCATTCAAACGGAGAACATCTTCCACAGCCGTTGCACCATCAAGGGCAAGATATGTAACCTCATCATAGATGGTGGTTCTTGCACTAACGTTGCTAGTGCATACATGGTTGATAAGCTAGGTCTAGAGAAGACAAGGCACCCTCGACCATATAGATTGAGATGGCTCGATGACAAAGTGGAGCTCAAGATCCATGAGCAAGTAACTGTGCCATTCAGTGTGGGCAGATACCAAGACCATGTAGTGTGCGATGTGGTGCCAATGCAAGCTGGCCACATTCTTCTAGGAAGGCCATGGCAGTTTGACAAGGAGACCAGGCATGATGGCCGAACCAATCTCTACACCTTTGTGCACGACAAGAGAAAGGTCAGCCTAGCTCCTCTCACATCTGCCCAGGTACATGAGATACAACAACAAATTAGTAAGGAAAAGAAACTCATTAAATCAAATTTTCTTATTCAACCAAGTCATGTTTGGAGCGCTTTATCCTCGAAGGATTTAATGTTGCTAATGGTCTTTAAGGAGATTTTGAGTGTAGAAAAAGAATATGTAGAGCTACCTCATGAAGTAGCAGCTCGATCTCCTCAACAAGTTACAGGATGTATTTCTGGAGGAGATACCAGCAGGCTTGCCTCCCCTACGCGGCATAAAGCACCAGATTGACCTCGTGCCCGGAGCAGCCCTGCCTAACCGGCCAGCCTACCGGATGAGCCCAGAGGTGTCTAAGGAGCTGGAGAAGCAAGTCAAGGAGCTCCTGGAGAAAGGCTATGTTCGAGAGAGCCTCAGTCCATGTGCCGTACTAGTGTTGCTAGTACCCAAGAAGGATAGGACTTGGCGAATGTGCGTGGACTGCCGACCAATCAACAATATCACAGTCAAGTACCGGCATCCGATACCATGGCTGGATGACATGCTAGATGAGCTGAGTGGAGCCACGGTCTTCTCCAAGATAGATCTCAAGAGTGGATACCTCCAAGTCAGAATGAAGGAAGGTGATGAGTGGAAGACCGCTTTCAAGACAAAGCAAGGGCTCTACGAGTGGACAGTCATGCCATTCAGCTTGACTAATGCCCCAAGCACCTTCATGCGCCTTATGAACCAAGTTCTTAGGGCGTACATCAGTAAGTTCGTTGTGGTTTACTTTGATGACATTTTAGTTTACAGTAAGTGCCTAAGGGATCACCTCACACATCTTGAGTTGGTACTTAAAACCATTCGACAAGAAAGGCTTTATGCCAATCTCAAGAAGTGCATCTTTTGCACTGGTAAACTTGTCTTCTTAGGTTTTGTTGTAAGTTCACAGGGCTTACAGGTTGATGAAGAGAAGATTCGAGCCATACAAGAATGGCCAACACCGAGCAACATCAGCCAAGTGAGGAGTTTCCGCGGTCTGGCCAGCTTCTATAGAAGATTCATGCCCAGCTTCAGCAGTATTGCCTCGCCATTGACGGCAATAGTGAAGAAGAACGTGGGATTCAGCTGGGGAGAAGCTCAGGAGAAGGCGTTCCAGGCCTTGAAGGACAGCCTCACACATGCACCAGTGCTAGTCTTGCCCGACTTCAACAAGACATTTGAAGTGGAGTGCGATGCCTCTGGAATAGGCATAGGAGCGGTGCTAACCCAAGGAGGAAGGCCAGTGGCATACTTCAGTGAGAAGTTAGGTGGTGCCTCACTGAACTACCCCACCTACGACAAGGAGCTATATGCCCTAGTCCGAGTCTTGGAGACTTGGCAGCACTACTTGCTGTCCAAGGAGTTTGTGATCCACACTGATCACGAGACTCTCAAACACCTCAGATGGCAAACCAATCTCAAGAGGAGACATGCCAGCTGGATGGAGTTCATAAAGACCTTCCCGTACGTCATTAAGTACAAGAAGGGCAAGGATAATGTGGTAGCCGATGCACTATCCAGGAAGTTTGCCTTGATATCCACCATGGAGGCAAAGGTCTTAGGATTCGAGCACATCAAGGACCTATATAAGAATGATCCTGACTTTGCTGAGAGCTACAAGGAGTGTGGCACAGGGAGTCATGGCAAGTTCTACATCCATGAGGGGTTCTTGTTCCGAGAGAGAAGGTTGTTCATACCATAAGGATCATTACGAGAGCTTATCATCCGAGAAGCTCATGGAGGAGGACTCATGGGCCACTTTGGTGTCGACAAGACACTAGCAGTGGTCAAGGAGCACTTCTACTGACCACACATCAAGAGGTCAGTAGAAGCCCATATATTGTGCAAGGTGCATCACCTGCAAAAAGGCGAAGTCCCGAGTGCACCCTCACGGGTTGTACCTCCCTCTGCCCATACCTACACATCCATGGGTAGACATCTCAATGGACTTCGTTCTAGGTCTACCCAAGATCAACCAAAAAGATGCTATCTTTGTAGTGGTGGACAGATTCTCCAAGATGGCACATTTCATCCCATGTGCCAATGTCAATGATGCCACACAAACAGCCGAGCTGTTCTTCAGGGAGATAATACGGCTTCACGGAGTGCCAAGGACCATTGTGTCAGACAGGGACACCAAATTCCTCAGCCACATCTGGAGGACCCTCTGGAGGAAGCTAGGCACGAAGCTGCTCTTCTCTACCACCTGCCATCCTCAAACCGATGGCCAAACTGAAGTAGTCAACCATACATTGTCGACTCTTCTCAGGACTACACTAGGGAAGAACCTCAAGACTTGGGTGGAGTGCCAGACATTCATAGAGTTCGCATACAACCTAGCCGTGCACTCAGCAACCAAAAAGACCCCTTTTGAAGTAGTCTAAGGCTTCAACCCCCTAACACCTTTGGAGCAAACGCCACTGCCACCAGCAGAGATGACCAACCTCAACGGAGCATCCAAGGCGGAGTTCATAAAGAAGATACACCATAAGGTAGCAGAAAACTTGGAGAAGAGGACCGGGCAGTACGTGACTCATGCCAACAAGGGAAGAAAGGAGGTGGTTTTTCAACCAGGCGATTGGGTGTGGCTACACCTACGGCAGGAGAGGTTCCCAACCCTAAGGAGTTCCAAGCTGGCCCCAAGAGCAGATGGACCATTCAGAGTGCTGGAGAGGATCAACAACAACGCCTACCGTATCGAGCTTCCATATGAGTTTAATGTGTCTAACACATTCAACATAACTGATTTAGCCCCTTTCCATGCAGATGAACCAGTTTTGAGGTCAAAACCTACTGAAGAGGGAGAGGATGATGGGGACATCAGATCGTATGGCCCGCTAGGAGACCAAACTGGCCGACCAGGGAGCTTGCCCGAGACAGTCGGGCCATTTGGCGCGTCTGCCGGCCCAAACGGTACCGCCGGGCCTTCGACCAGCCGGGCCGGGCCGGACCGACCAACATTTCCGGCGGAGAGGCCCAAAGCTCCGGCCCAACTGGCGGCGACATGGATGACACAACCAGCCCAATTGGTGATGCCGCCGGCTCCGAGATCAACTTGGCCGGCTCCAATGACAATTCGGCCAGTACCTCCCACAGTCTTGCCGGTACAGCCAATCCAGCCGATTGCACCACCATTTCAACATCTACACAAAGAGACTCAGAACAGATAAGCTACCAGCTTCAATACATGCATCTAGATGAAGTTTATACACCAGTGGTGCCACCAGAAGCAATGAAAAGGAGTAGATCAAGGGTGCTCTTCCACAAGTTCAGCTTGTGGGTCGACAAGCTCATAGAGGATGATCGACAAAGAACATTGGGCCAAGAGTGCAAAGAAGAGTCCAAAAGCTTCTCAACAATGCAAGGGACTTCAGAGACTTGGGCTTTAGTGGCAAGAGAGGTCAGGGCCCAAAGATTCATAACCCTACTCCAAGTCGAAGAGTAGGAGCTAGGCGGGTGCATGCCACAAGGTCATCCACCATTCATCTCTTGGCCGATAGGTAAGAATGGTAAGTTTTCAAATTATATACTTGCCTTTTTCTGTTTTGCAGGGTAGGATTTAGAATGTTTACATTTTGAGTCAAAGACAATTTAGGTAGAAGTCTTTTTTCGGTTATTCACTTTTGTAATTTTTCTATTTGTTCACTTTTGTAAGTTTTCTATTTTTCTTTGAGTCGACCCTAGAAGGTCAAGTTGTCGACCATATTAATAAAGCTCCTTCCAGCATTGTAGTTCGACAACCTTTTTCTGATATTAATAAAGATTGAATTTTCTTCATACAAGTTTTCTCTCAAGAACTTGTGCGCTTAGAACCTAGTCGAGACCAGCCCTCCTAGCTTTAAGTTTGTGATTTATCACGAGTTTCATCACCCCTTGTGTGGTTCACTTCACCCTTCCATCCATTACCAAACAGAAAACCCCCATCCAGAAGCCTAAGGTTGAGTTTCTCACCTAGTCTTCTCCAAACAGCTCATGCGCGTACAGCCTTGATTCGAGGCTTGTATCATTTTGGTATCAGAGCTTAAAGCTCCTAAAACCAGGTTGTTTCTATCCTTTACTTAGTCTTGTTTCCAGTTCATGAATTAGTTTAAGTTTCATTCAAAGAATCAAAAAAAGTTCAATCCGAGTGCATCTAGCTCCTACGTGCATCACTAGGTTGTAGAATCATTCTTTGCATTGCAATTCGTTTTTCCTTTTCTGTTTAAGCATATTTCCATTATCATTAAGTTAAATTAAAAGGAAAAGAAAAAGAAAATAGAAAAATACCAAAAAGAAATCGACCAAAAAAGGATCCAAGATATTTTAACATTAATTGTTAAGAGTTTCCATTTTTCAGGTTTTCCTTTTTTTCAATTTTTTCCTTTTTGCATTTTTCGACTTCTAATATAAAAAGAAAACTCTCCTAATCGATTTAGGAGCAAAATAACTTGTGTTTTTCTTCTTGTAGTACGCAATGGCAGAAGGGAATCAAGATGCAGCCGAGGCCATGATGGCCAAGTTCACCACCCTCCAAACGCAACTCGCATCAATCGGCGAGAGGTTGAAGCGCGTGGAGAGGCCGGTGAGGTTAAAGGCCATAAGGCACGTGAGGGCTGAACAAGACCCTGCTGAGGGTCCTGATCACCCTAGGACACGGCTCGAACAAGGGGAGCCCCAGCCAGTTGGAGATGAAGACACGCAGCCCCACGGCTATCACCCTAGACGGAGAGGACCACCACGGCATCCAGAAGCAGAAGGCAATGGATTCGAGCCCTATGGTCATCACCAGAGACCAAGAATGTCCCCTAGCCATCCTGAGGATGGAGATGAATACACCTACAGCTGGGTAACTCATCCTGATGTTAAATTAACACCTCCTAGTTTTGCAGGAAAAGTAGACCCCAAAGCCTATCTAGATTGGGAGAGGAGGATGGATCACATCTTCGATCACTACAACCAACCAGGCCCTAGGAGAGTCTCCATGGCAGTAGCACAACTCATGGATAATGCCCTCATCTGGTGGGATCGTGAGGTTTCTGACCGAAGGAGGAGAAGATTGAGGACCGTAGACTAATGGGTCGACATGAAGGATCTCATGATACAAAGGTTTGTTCCACCTTATTTCCATAGAGATTTGCAACGAAGTTTTCGTACTCTTAAGCAGGGCACCATATCAGTAGAGGAGTACTACGAAGAGTTTGAAAGGCTAAGGAACAGGCTGGAGCTCAATGACGATGAAGATGGATTGATGGCGCTATTCTTGGATGGGTTGCAAGAGAAAATCAGCCGTAAGGTGGAATGAAAAATCTACAACGACTTCAAGAACTTGTTCCACCTCTCTGTTCAGGCTGAGCAGCACATCAGGCGTAAGGGCCAAGACCTATGCAGCAAGCCTAAGATGCCTTGGGCACCAAGCAACAACCCCAAACCCGTAGACAAAGGCAAGAACATAGAGATCGAGTCAAGGTTCAAGAGCAAGCCTCCTGAGCAACCCCGTTACCAGAGAGAGCCTTGTAAGTCTTCTAACCCTCAGAGATCACGTGACATCACTTGCTCTAAGTGCAGGGGTCGCGGTAACATCTCAAGGGAGTGCCCAAACAACCGTGTCATGCTGATCATGGAAGCTGGAGAGTATGAGTCTCAAGACGAAAAAGACTATGAACCAGAAGGGGAATACGGTGACATTGAGTACCCTGATGTGGGGGAAGTGCTGGTCACTAGGCGCATCCTCAGCGCAATGGTAGACCCCTTAGAGACCATTCAAAGGGAGAACATCTTCCACAGCCGTTGCACCATCAAGGGCAAGGTATGTAACCTCTTCATAGATGGTGGTTCTTGCACTAACGTTGCTAGTGCGTACATGGTTGATAAGCTAGGTCTAGAGAAGACAAGGCACCCTCGACCGTATAGACTGAGATGGCTCGATAACAAAGTGGAGCTCAAGATCCATGAGCAAGTCAATATGCCATTCAGTGTGGGCAGATACCAAGCCCAGGTAGTGTGTGATGTGGTGCCAATGCAAGCTGGCCACCTTCTGCTAGGAAGGCCATGGCAGTTTGACAAGGAGACCAGGCATGATGGCCGAACTAATCTCTACACCTTTGTGCACGACAAGAGAAAGGTCAGCGTAGCTCCTCTCACACCTGCCTAGGTATATGAGCTACAACAACAAATGAGTAACGAACAGAAACTCATTAAATCAAATTTTCTTATTCAACCAAGTCATGTCCGGAGAACTTTAGCCTCGAAGGATTTAATGTTGCTAATGGTCTTTAAGGAGATTTTGACTGTAGAAAAGGAACAGGTAGAGCTACCTCCTGAAGTAGCAGCTCTCCTCAACAAGTTCCAGAATGTATTTCCAGAGGAGATACCAGCAGGCTTGCCTCCCCTACGCGGCATAGAGCACCAGATCGACCTCCTGCCCGGAGCAGCCCTACCTAACCGACCAGCCTACCGGATGAGTCCAGAGGAGTCTAAGGAGCTTGAGAAGCAAGTCAAGGAGCTTCTGGAGAAAGGCTATGTTCGAGAGAGCCTCAGTGCATGTGCCGTACCAATGCTGCTAGTACCCAAGAAGGATGGGATTTGACGAATGTGTGTGGACTGCCGAGCAATCAACAACATCACAGTCAAGTACCGGCATCCGATACCACGGCTGGATGACATGTTTGATGAGCTGAGTGGAGCCACGGTCTTCTCCAAGATAGACCTCAACAGTGGATACCACCAGGTCAGAATGAAGGAAGGTGATGAGTGGAAGACCGCTTTCAAGGCAAAGCAGGGGCTCTACGAGTGGACAGTCATGCCATTCGGCTTGACTAATGCCCCAAGCACCTTCATGCGCATTATGAACCAAGTTCTTAGGGCATACATCAGTAAGTTCGTTGTGGTTTACTTTGATGACGTTTTAGTTTACAGTAAGTGCCTAAGAGATCACCTCACACATCTTGAGTTGGTACTTAAAACCCTTCGACAAGAAGAGCTTTATGCCAATCTCAAGAAGTGCATCTCTTGTACTGATAAACTTGTCTTCTTAGGTTTTGTTGTAAGTTCACAGGGCTTACAGGTTGATGAAGAGAAGATTCGAGCAATACAAGAATGGCCAACACCGAGCAACATCAGCCAAGTGAGGAGTTTCCACGGTCTTGCCAGATTCTACAGAAGATTCGTGCCCAACTTCAGCAGTATTGCCTCACAATTGACGGCAGTAGTGAAGAAGAACGTGGGATTCAGCTGGGGAGAAGCTCAGGAGAAGGCGTTCCAGGACCTTGAAGGACAGCCTCACACATGCACCAGTGCTAGTCCTGCCCGACTTCAACAAGACATTTGAAGTGGAGTGCGATGCCTCTGGAATAGGCATAGGAGCGGTGCTAACCCTAGGACTAAGGCTAGTGGCATACTTCAGTGAGAAGTTCGGTGGTGCCTCACTGAACTACCCCATTTACGACAAGGAGCTCTATGCCCTAGTCCGAGCCTTGGAGACTTGGCAGCATTACTTGCTGTCCAAGGAGTTTGTGATCCACACTGATCACGAGACTCTCAAACACCTCATAGGGCAAACCAATCTCAAGAGGAGACATGCCAAGTGGATGGAGTTCATAGAGACCTTCCCGTACGTCATTAAGTACAAGAAGGGCAAGGATAATGTGGTAGCTGATGCACTATCAAGGAGGTTTGCCTTGATATCCACCATGGAGACAAAGGTCTTAGGATTCGAGCACATCAAGGACCTATATAAGGATGATCCTGACTTTGCTGAGAGCTACAAGGAGTGTGGCACAGGGAGTCATGGCAAGTTCTACATCCATGAGGGGTTCTTGCTCCGAGAGAGAAGGCTGTGCATACCACAAGGATCGTTAAGGGAGCTTATCATCCGAGAAGCTCATGGTGGAGGACTCATGGGCCACTTTGGTGTCGACAAGACACTAGCAGTGGTAAAGGAGAACTTCTACTGGCCACACATCAAGAGGTCAGTACAAGCCCATTGTGCAAGGTGCATCACCTGTAAAAAGGCAAAGTGCCGAGTGCGCCCTCACGGGTTGTATCTCCCTCTGCCCATACCTACACATCCATGGGTGGACATCTCAATGGACTTCGTTCTAGGTCTGCCCAATATCAACCACAAAGATGATATCTTTGTAGTGGTGGATAGATTCTCCAAGATGGCACATTTCATCTCATTTGCCAATGTCAATGATGCCACGCAAACAGCCGAGTTGTTCTTCAGGGAGATAGTACGGCTTCATGGAGTGCCAAGGACCATCGTGTCAGACAGGGACACCAAATTCCTCAGCCACTTCTGGAGGACCCTCTGGAGGAAGCTAGGCACGAAGCTGCTCTTCTCTACCACCTGCCATCCTCAAACCGATGGCCAAACTGAAGTAGTCTACTGGACATTGTCGACTCTTCTCAGGACTACACTAGGAGGACCCTCAAGACTTGGGTGGAGTGCCTGCCATTCATAGAGGTTGCATACAATCGAGCCGTGCACTCAGCAACCAAGAAGACCCCTTTTGAAGTAGTCTACGGCTTCAACCCCCTAACACCTTTGGAGCAAACGCCACTGCCACCAGCAGAGATGACCAACCTCAACGGAGCATCCAAGGTGGAGTTCATAAAGAAGATACACCAGAAGGTAGCAGAAAACTTGGAGAAGAGGACCAGGCAGTACGTGACTCATGCCAACAAGGGGAGGAAGGAGGTGATTTTTCAACCAGGCGATTGGGTGTGGCTACACCTACGGCAGGAGAGGTTCCCCAACCTAAGGAGTTCCAAGCTGGCCCCAAGATGAGATGGACAATTCAGAGTGCTGGAGAGGATCAACAACAACGCCTGCCGGATTGAGCTTCCACGTGAGTTTAATGTGTCTAACACATTCAACGTAACTGATTTACCCCCTTTCCATGTAGATGAACCAGTTTTGAGGTCAAAACCTACTGAAGGGGGAGGGGATGATGGGGACATCAGATCGTGTGGCCAGCCAGGAGACCAGACTCGCCAACCAGGGAGCTTTCCCAAGACAGCTGGGCCATTTGGCGCGTCTGCCGGCCCAAGCGGTACCGCCGGGCCTTCGACCAGCCGGGCCGGACCGACCAACATTTCCGGCGGAGAGGCCCAAACCTCCTGCCCAACTGGCGGCGACGTGGATGACACCGCCGGCCCAATTGGTGATGCTGCCAGCTCCAGGATCAACTTGGCCGGCTCCGATGACAATTCGGCTAGTACCTCGCACAGTCCAGCCGATTGCACCACCATTTCAACATCTACACAAAGAGACTCAGACCAGATAAGTTACCAGCTTCAGGACATGCATCTAGATAAAGTTTCTACACAGTGGTGCCACCAGGAGTAATGATAAGGAGCAGATCAAGGGCGCTCTTCCTCAAGTTCAGCATGTGGGTCGATAATCTCCTAGAAGATGATCGACAAAGAACATTGAGCCAAGAGTGCAAAGAAGAGTCCAAAGGCTTTTCAACAATGCAAGGGACTTCAGAGACTTGGGCTTTAGTGGCAAGAGAGGTCAGGGCCCAAAGATTCATAACCCTACTCCAAGTCGAAGACTAGGAGCTAGGCGCGTGCATGCCACAAGGTTGGCCACCTTCCATTTCTTGGCCGATAGATAAGAATGGTATGTTTTCAAATTATATACTTGCCATTTTTTTGCAGGGTAGGATTTATAATGTCTACATTTTGAGTCAAAGACAATTTAGGTAGAAGTCCTTTTTGGTTATTCACTTTTGTAATTTTTCCATTTGTGCACTTTTGTAAGTTTTCCATTTTTCTTTGAGTCGACCCTAGAAGGTCAAGCTGTCGAGCATATTAATAAGGCTCCTTCCAGAATTGTAGTTCAGCAACCTTTTCTGATATTAATAAAGATCGATTTTTTTTCCTACCATTTTTCTCTCAAGAACTTGTGCGCTTAGAACCTGGTCGATACCAGCCCTCCTAGCTTCTAAGTTTGTGATTTATCACGAGGTTCATCACCCCTCGCGTGGTTTACTTCACCCTTCCATCCATTACCAAACAGAAACCCCCCCCATCCAGAAGCCTAAGGTCGAGTTTCTCACCTAATCTTATCCAAACAGTCCACGCACGTACAGCCTTGATTCAAGGCTTGTATCAAACGCCCAGGTTAAGGTAGCTCAATTTTCTAAATTGTGAAAAAATTTAAAACTAAAATAGCTACGACAAAGCCTCCAAGTAATCCAATCTATTGCAAACTGCGTGATGCCATGTGTTATGCTTCATTAATTAGCCTTTACTCAATGAGCACCCTTGATTAGTTTAGAATGATCATTTTAACTAGTCGGTAATGACATGTCCGCACAAAATCGGCCGTAACTATTGATTCAGAGCTCAGAATGACACAAATCAAAAGCTCACATTAAGCTCGCTCAAATTTCTATAGTGCGGAAAAAATGAAAACTGAAATAGCTATGACAAACCTCCAAGTAATCGAATCTGTTGCAAACTGTGTGATGCTATGCATTATGCTTGATTAATAAGCCTTTACTCAATGAGCACCAATGATCAGTTTAGAATAATTATTTTAACTGACCGATCAGCTTGACATGTCGACACTAAATCATCTACAACTTTTGATTCAGAGCTAAGAATTACACGAATCCAACGCCCACGTTAAACTAGCTCACTTTTCTATATTGTGTGAAAATTTAAGACTGAAATAGCTACGACAAAACCTCCAAGTACTTGAATCAAACGCAAACAGTGTGAGGTCATGCATTATGCTTCATTAATAAGCCTTTACTCAATGAGCACCAATAATTAGTTTAGAATGATCATTTTAACTAGTCGGTCAACTTGACATGTCCGCACAAAATCGCCCGTAAATATTGATTCGGAGCTGGGAATGACATGAATCCAATGCTCACGTTAATCTCGCTCAAATTTCTATAATGTGACAAAATTTAATACTGAAATAGATATGACAAAGCCTCCAAGTAATCGAATCTATTGCAAACAGCGTGATGCCATGCATTATGCTTGATTAGTAAGCCTTTACTCAATGAGCACAAATGATCAGTTTAGAATGATCATTTTAATTGGCTGATCTGCTTGACATGTCCACACTAAATCATCTATACCTTTCAATTCAGAGTTCAGAATGACATGAATCCAACGCCCAGGTTAAGGTAGCTCAATTTTCTATATTATGAAAAAATTTAAAACTAAAATAGCTACGACAAAGGCACCAAGTAATCCAATCTATCGCAAACTGCGTGATGCCATGCGTTATGCTTCATTAATTCACCTTTACTCAATGAGCACCAATGATTCGTTTAGAATGATCATTTTAAATAGTCCGTCAACTTTACATGTCCGCAAAAAATTGCCCGTCACTGTTGATTCAGAGCTCAAAATAATACGAATCCAATGCTCACGTTAAGCTTGCTCAAATTTCTGTTGTGTGATAAACTCTAAGATTTAAATAGCTATGACAAAGCCTCCAAGTAATAAAATCTATCACAAACAGTGTGATGCCATGCATTATGCTTGATTAATAAGCCTTTACTCAATGTGCACCAATGATCAATTTAGAATGATCATTTTAATTGGCAAATCAACTTTTGATTCATAGCTCAGAATGACACGAATCCATCGCTCACGTTAGGCTAACTCAATTTTCAGTATTGTAAAAAAACATTTAAGACTAAAATAGTTACAAAAAAGCCTCTAAATAATCCAATGTATCTCAAACTGCTTGATGCCATGCATTATGCTTCATTAATAAGCTTTACTCAATGAGCACCAATAATTAGTTTAGAATGATCATTTTAACTAGTCGGTCAACTTGACATGTCCGCACAAAATCGCCCGTAAATATTGATTCAGAGCTGGGAAGGACATGAATCCAATGCTCACGTTAGTTTCGCTCAAATTTCTATACTGTGACAAAATTTATTACTGAAATAGCTATGACAAAGCCTCCAAGTAAACGAATCTATTGCAAACAGCGTGATGCCATGCATTATGCTTGATTAGTAAGCCTTTGCTCAATGGGCACAAATGATCAGCTTATAATGATCATTTTAATTGGCCGATCTGCTTGACATGTCCACACAAAATCATCTATAACTTTCGATTCAGAATTCCGAATGACATGAATCCAACGCCCAAGTTAAGGTAGCTCAATTTTCTATATTGTGAAAAATTTAAAACTAAAATAGCTATGACAAAGGCTACAAGTAATCCAATCTATCGAAAACTAAGTGATGCCATGCGTTATGCTTCATTAATTAGCCTTTACTCAATGAGCACCAATGATTAGTTTAGAATGATCATTTTAACTAGTCGGTCAACTTTACATGTCCGCACAAAATCGCCCGTCACTGTTGATTCAGAGCTCAAAATAACACGAATCCAATGCTCACGTTAAGCTCGCTCAAATTTCTATAGTGTGACAAACTTTAAGACTGAAATAGCTATGACAAAGCCTCCAAGTAATCAAATCTATCACAAACAGCGTGATGCCATGCATTATGCTTGATTAATAAGCCTTTACTCAATGAGCACCAATGATCATTTTATCTTTCAGATCAGCTTGACATGTCCGCACTAAATCGTCTATAACTTTTGATTTAGAGTTCAGAATGACACGAATCCAACACCCACATTAAGGTAGCTCAATTTCTAGATTTTGAAAAAATTTAAGGCCGAAATATGTACGACAAAGCCTCCAAGTACTTGAATCTATCGCAAACTGTGATGTCATGCATTATGCTTCATTAACAAGCCTTTACTCAATGAGCAGCAATGATCAGTTCAGAATGACCATTTTAACTAGTCGGTCAACTTGACATGTCCGTACAAAATCACGCGTAACTATTGATTCAGAGCTTAGAATGACAGGAATCCAAGCTCACGTTAAGCTAACTCAATTTTCTATAATGTGAATTAAATTTAAGATTGAAATAGGTACGACAAAGCCTCCAAGTAATCCAATCTATCGCGAACTGCTTGATGCCACGCATTATTCTTCATTAATAAGCCTTTACTCCATGAGCACCAATGATTGGTTTAGAATGATCATTTTAACTAGTCTATCCACTTGACATGTTTGCACGAAATCGCCCGTAACTATTGATTCGGAGCTTAGAATGACACGAGTCCATTGCTCACGTTAAGCTCACTCAAATTTCTATAGTGTGACAAAATTTAAAACTGAAATAGCTATGACAAAGCTTCCAATTGATCAAATCTATTGCAAAAAGCGTGATGCCATGCGTTATGCTTGATTAATAAGTCTTTACTCAATGAGCACTAATGATCAGTTTAGAATGATCATTTTAACTGGCCAATCAGCTTGACATGTCCGCACTAAATCGTCTATAACTTTTGATTAAGAGCTAAGAATGACACGTATCCAACACCCACATTAAATTACCTCTATTTCTATATTGTGTGAAAATTTAAGACTGAAACAACTATGACAAAGCCTCCAAGTACTTGAATCTATCGCAAACTGTTTGATGTCATGCATAATGCTTCACTAATAAGCCTTTACTCAACGAGCACCAATGATCAGTTGAGAATGATCATTTTACTTGGCAGATCAACTTAACATGTTTGCATTAAATCGTCTATAACTTTTGAATCAGAGCTTTGAATGACAAGAATCCAATGCTTACGTTAAGCTAAATCAATTCTCTATATCAACTTGACATGTTTGCACTAAATCGTCTATAACTTTTGAATCAGAGCTCTGAATGACAAGAATCCAATGCTTACGTTAAGCTAAATCGATTCTCTATATTGTGAAAAAATTTAAGACTGAAATAGCTACGACAAGCTTCCAAGTAATCCAATCTATCGCAAACTGCTTGATGCCATCCATTATGCTTCGTTAATAACCCTTTACTCAATGAGCACCAATGATTAGTTTAGAATGATCATTTTAATTACTTGGTCAACTTGCCATGCCTGAAGGAAAGCACCCGTAACTATTGATTCAGAGCTCAGAAAGACATGAATCCAATTCTCACGTTAAGCTCGCTCAAATTTTTATAGTGTGACAAAATTTAAGACTGAAATAGCTATGACAAAGCCTCCAAGTAATCGAATCTATTGCAAACAGCGTGATGCCATGCATTACGCTTGATTAATTGCCTTTACTCAATGAGCACCAATGATCAGTTTAGAATGATCATTTTAACTGGCAGATCGGTTTGACATGTCCGCACTAAATCGTGTATAACTTTTGATTCATAGCGAAGAATGACGCGAATCCAATGCTCATGTTAAACTACCTCATTTTCCATATTGTGTGAAAATTTAAGACTGAAATAGTTACAACAAAGCCTCCAACTACTTGAATCTCTCTCAAACTGTGTGATGTCATGCATTATGCTTCATTAATAAGCCTTTACTCAATGAGCACCAATGATCAGTTTAGAATAATCATTTCAATTGGTAGATCAATTTGACATGTGCAGACTAAACCGTCTATAAGTTTTGATTCATAGCACAAAATGTTACGATTCCAGCGCCCATGTTAAGCTACCTAAATTTTATATGTTGTGTCAAAATTTAGGACCGTAATAGCTATGATAAAACCTCTAGGTAATCCGATCTATCCCAAACTGCGTGATGCTATGCATTATGTTTTATTTATAAGCTTTTACTCAAGAAGCACCACTAATCTGTTTAGAATGATCATTTTAACTGGCCGATCAACTTGACATATCCGCACTAAATCGTCTTTAACTTTTGATTTATAGTTCAGAAAGACACGAATCCAATGTCCAAGTAAATCTAGCTCAATTTTCCATATTTTTACAACATTTGAGACTTAAAGAGTAAAGAAAAGGTCTCCAAGTAATCCAATGTATCTCAAACTGCATGATGCTTCATTAATAAGCCTTTACTCAATGAGTACCAATATTCAGTTTATAATGATCATTTTAACTGGCCGATCAACTGGACATGTCCACACTAAATTTTCCGTAACTTTTGATTTAAAGTTCAGAATGACACGAATCCAACTCTCATGTTAAGCTAGCACAATTTTCCATACTGTGACATCATTCGAGACTGAAAGGGCTACGAAAAAGTCTCTAAGTACTCCAATATATCCCAAACTGCATTATGCTTCATTTATAAGCCTTAATTCAAGGAGCACCAGTGACCATTTTAGAATGATCAATTTCACTGGCCGATCAACTCGACATGTCTGCACTAAATTGTCCGTAACTTTTGATTTAGGGTTCAGAATGACACGAATCCAACGCCCACGTTAAGATAGCAAAATTTTTTGTAATGTGACAATATTTGAGAATGAAAGAGCTATGACAAAGCCTCCAAGTAATCAATGTATCCCAAACTACGTGATGCAATGCATAATGCTTCATGTATAAACTTTTACTCAAGTAGCACCAATGATCTGTTTAGAATTATCATTTTAACTGTCCAATCAACTTGACATGTCCACACTAAATCGTTTGTAATTTATGATTTAGAGTTCAAAATGACACGAATCCATAGCCCACGTTAAGCTAGCTCAATTTTCTATATTGTGACAAAATTTAAGACCGGAATAGCTACGACAAAGCCTCGAAGTAATCCAATCTATTTCAAACTGCATGATGCCATGCATTATGCTTCATTTATAAGCCTTTACTCAAGAATCACCAGTAATATGTTTAGAATCATCATTTTAACTAGCTGATCAACTTCACATGTTCACACTGAATCGTATTTAACTTTTGATTGAGAGCTCAAAATGAAATGAGTCTCATGCCCACGTTAAGCTAGCTCTTTCCATATTGTGACAACATTTAAGACAGAAAGAGCTACGAAAAAGTTTCCAAGTAATCCAATGTATCCCAAACTGCGTGATATCATGCGTTATGCTTCATTTATACGCCTTTACTTGACGAGCCCCAATGATCAGTTTAGAATAGTCATTTTAACTTGCCGATCAATTTGACATGTCCGCACTAAATCGTCCGTAACTTTTGATTTATAATTCAGAATGAAACGAATCCAATGCCCACGTTATGCTAGCTCAATTTTTCATATCGTGACAACATTTGGGACTAAAAGAGCTACGAAGAAACCTCGAAGTAATCCAATGTGTTCCACACTGTGTGATGCCATGCATAATGCTTAATTTATATGACTTTACTCAATGATCACCAATGATCAGTTTAGAATGATCATTTTAACTGGCCGATCAACTGTACATGTCCGGACTAAATTGTCCATAACTTTTGATTTAAAGTTCAGAATGACACGAATCTAGTGCCCACATTAAGTTAGCTCGATTTTCTATATTGTGACAACTTTTGAGACCTAAAGAGCTATGACAAAGCCTCCCAGTAATCCAATGTATCAGAAATTGTGTGATGTTATGAATTATGATTCATTTATTAGCCTTTACTCAAGGAGCACCATTGATGAGTTTAGAATGATCATTTTAACTGGCCGGTCAACTTGACATATCCAGACTAAATCGTCTCTAAATTTTGATTAGAGTTCGAAATGACACGAATTCAACGCCCACGTTAATCTAGCTCAAATTTCTATATTGCAACAAAATTTTAGACCGGAATATCTACAACAAAGCCTCCAAGTAATCCAATCTATTCCAAACTGCGTGATGCCATGCATTATGCTTCATCTATAACCCTTTACTAAAGGAGCACCAATAATAAGTTTAGAATGATCATTTTAACTAGCTGATCAGCTTGACATATCCGCACTAAATCTTCTTTAATTTTTCATTTAGAGCTCAAAATGACATGAGTCCTATGCCCACGTTAAACTAGCTGAATTTTCCATATTATGACAACATTTAAGACTGAAAGAGATACGAAAAATCCTCCAAGTAATCCAATGTATCCCAAACTGGGTGATGCCCTGCATTATGCTTCATTTAAACGCCTTTACTTAATGAGCACCAATGATCAGTTTAGAATGATCATTTTAACTTGCCGATCAATTTGACATGTCCGCACTAAATCTTCTGTAACTTTTGATTTAGAATTCAGAATGAAACGAATCCAATATCTACGTTAAGCAGCTCAATTTTCAATATCGTGACAACATTCAAGACTAAAAGAGCTACGAAAATGCCTCGAAGTAATTCAATATATCCCAAACTGTGTGATCCCATGCATTATCCTTTATTTTTAAGCCTTTACTTAAGGATCACCAATGATCAGTTTAGAATGGTCATTTTAACTGGTCGATCAACTTGACATGTTCGCACTAAATCGTCCGTAACTTTTGGTTTAAAGCTCAGAAATGATACGAATCCAACGCCCACATTAAGATAGCTCAATTTTCTATATTGTGACAACATTTGAGACCTAAAGAGCTATGAAAAAGCTTCCAAGTATTGTCCAAAACTGCGTGATGCCATGCATTATGATTCCTTTACAAGCCATTACTCAAGGAACACCAATGATGAGTTTAGAATGATCGTTTTAATTGGCTGATCAACTTGACATATCCAACTAAATCATCCGTAACTTTTGATTTAGAGTTCATAATGACACGAATCCAACGTCCATGTTAATGTAGCTAAATTTTCGATATTGTGACAACATTTGAGACTAAAAGAGTTACAAAAAGCCTCCAAGTAATCCAACGTATCCCAAACAGCGTGATGCCATGCATTATGCTTCATTTATAAGCCTTTACTCAGACACCAACAATGATCAGTTTAGAATGATCATTTTCGCTAGCTGATCAAGTTTCCATAACCGCACTAAATCATCCGTAGATTTTGATTTATAGTTCAAAATGACAGAAATCCAACACCTACGTTAAGCTAGCTCAATTTTCTATATTGTGATAACATTTGAGACTAAAAGATCTAAAAAAAGCCTTGATTTAATCCAATGTATCCAAAATTGTGTGATGTCATGACTTCTGCCTCATTTATAAACATTTACTTAAGGAGCACCAATGATCAGATTCGAATGATCATTCTTACTGGTCGATCAACTTGACATGTCTGAACTAAATTGTCTGTAACTTTTGATTTAGATTTAAGAATGACACGAATACATTTGGCACGTTAATCTAGCTCAATTTTCTATATTGTGGCAACATTTGAGGCTAAAAGAGCTAAGACAAAGCCTCCAAGTAATCCAATGTTTCCAAAACTGCGTGATGTCATGCATTATGCTTCGTTTATAAGGCTTTATTCGAGGAGAACCGATAATCAGTTTAGAATGATCATTTTAACTGGCCGATAAACTTAACATGTTCGCACTAAATGATTTGTAACTTTAGATTTAGAGTTCAGAATGACACGAATCCAATGCCCGCGTTAAGCTAGCAGAATTTTCTAAATAGTGACAACATTTGAGATTGAAAAAAGATCTACGATAAAGCCTCCAAGTAATCCAATGTATCCCGAACTATGTGATGCCATGCATTATGCTTCATTTATAATCCTTTACTCAAGGAGCACCAATGATCAGTTTAGAATGATAATTTTAACTGGCCGATCAACTTGACATGTCCGCACTAAATCGTCCATAATTTTTTAGAGTTCAAAATTACACAAATCCAACACCCACGTTAAGCTAGCTCAATTTTCAATATAGTGAAAAAATTTAAGTTCGACATAGCTATGACAAATCCTCCAATTAATCAAATCTATCCCACAATGGGTGATGCCATGCATTATGCTTCATTTGTAAACCTTTAATCAAGGAGCACCAATGACCAGTTTAGAATGAACATTTCAACTGGCCGACCAACTTTGCATGTCCGCACTAAATCGTCTTTAACTTTTGATTTGGAGTTCAGAATGATAGGAATCCAATGCCCACGTTAAGCTAGGTCAATTATTCATATTGTGACAACATTTGAGGCTGAAAGAGCTATGAAAATGCCTTTAAGTAATTTAATGTATCTCAAACTGCATGATGCCATGCATTATGCTTCATTTATAACCACTTACTCAAGGGGCATTAAAGATCAGTTCAGAATGATCATTTTAACTGGCCAATCAACTTGACATGTCTGCACTAAATCGTCCGTAAATTTTGATTTAGAGTTCAGAATGACACGAATCCAATGTCCATGGTAAACTAGCTAAATTTTCTATATTGTAACAATATTTAAGATTGAAATAGCAAAGGCAAAGCCTCCAAGTAATCCAATCAATCCCAAACAGCGTGATGCCATGCATTATGCTTCATTTATTAGCTTTTACTCAAGGAGCACCAATGATCAGCTTAGAATGATCATTTTGACTGGCCGATCAACTTGTCATGTACGCACTAAATTGTTTGTAACTTTTGGTTTACATTTCATAATTACACGAATCCCACTCCTACGTTAAGCTAGCTCAATTTTCCATAGTGTGACAACATTTGAGA
>JAEVFF010000111.1:63396-90295 GCA_018901945.1 Pugionium dolabratum | reverse complement strand
CTCAGGACGATCTGGCTCAGCTCTCACGTGCCTTATGGCCTGGAATCTTACTGGTCTCTCCACGCGCTCCAACCTCTCGCCTATGGATGCGAGTTGTGTTTGGAGTGTGGTGAACATGGCCATCATGGCTTCAGCTGCGTCTCTATTCTCTTCTCCCATGTGTGCTACAAAGAAAGAAGATAATTAGGGTGCTCCTAAATTATTAGGAGAGTTTCTTTTTATATGGGATTTGAAAAAAATGCAAAAAGGAAAATCCTAAGGAAAGGAAATTCGAAAAAAAGGAAACTTCCTAGACAACTTGTGCTAGCTGTCCAATTCGAATTCTTTTAGTATCTTTCTATTTTCTTTTTCTTTTCTTTTTAATTAAACTTAAAAATAAAGGAAATATGAATTAAACAAAAAGGAAAACGTGTATGCAATGCAAAAAGTGAATCTAAACCCTAGTGATACACGTAGGAGGCTAGATGCACTCGGTTTGGAGTTTGAGGTTATTTTTTTGATTTTTCTTGAATGCGACTTAAACTAATGCAAGAACTAAAACAAAACAAGCAAAAGGATAGAAACAACCTGGTTTAGGAGCTTTAAGCTCTGATACCAAAATGATACAAGCCTTGATTCAAGGATGTATGCGCGTGGGCTGTTTGTAGAAGATTAGGTGAGAAACTCAACCTTAGGCTTCTGGATAGGGGTTTTCTGGTTGGTAAACGATGGAAGGGTGAAGTGAACCACACGAGGGGTGATGAACCTCGTGATAAATCACAAACTTAGAGCTAGGAGGGCTGGTCTCAACTAGGTTCTAAGCGCACAAGATTCTTAGAGAGAAAACTTGTAGGGAAAAAAGTTCTACTTTATTAATAATCAAAAAGGTTGTCGAACTACAATGCTGGAAGGAGCCTTATTAATATGCTCGACAGCTTGACCTTCTAGGGTCGACTCAAATAAGAAAAAGGAAAGTTTACAAAAGTGCACAAAAGGAAAAAATACAAAAGTGTATAACCGAAAAAGGACCTATTCCTAAAATGTTCTTGACTCAAAAAATGTAAAGCAACTAGATCCTACCCTGCAAAACAGAAAGAGGCATATATTCGAATGTAAACTTACCTTAACTCACCTCACGGCCAAGAAATGGAAGGTGGCCGTCCTTGTGGCATGCACGCGCCTTGCTCCTAGTCTTCGACTTGGAGTAGGGTTAAAATCTTTGGGCCCTGACCTCTCTTGCCACTAAAGCCCAAGTCTCTGATGTTCCTTGTGTTGTTGAGAAGCCTTTGACTCTAATTTGCTCTTCTGGCCCATTGTCCTTAGCTGCTCTTCCTCTAGAAGCTTGTCGACCCATAAGCTGAATTTGTGGAAGAGTGCTCTTGATCTGCTTCTTGTCATTGCTCCTGGAGGTACCACTGGTGTAGATACTTCCTCTAAGTGCATGTCCTGGAGCTGGTAGCTCATTTGGTCCGAGTCCTCTTGTGTAGAAGTGGAAGTGTGCGTGTACTCGGCTGGATGGCCTGTACCGGCTGGATTGTGCGCGGTACTGGCCGGAATGACTTCAGGACCGGCCAAGTTGATCCCGGAGTCGGCCGGTGTCATCAGGGGGACCGGCGGTGTCATTCACGTCCCCACCAAGTGTGCCGGAAGCTTGGGCCTCTCCGCCGGCGATGTTGACCGGTCTGGTCCTATAGGTCAAAGGTCCGGCGGTACTGTCTGGTCCAGCAGGCGCGCCAGATGGTCCTGCTGTCTCGGGCAAGCTTCCTGGTCGGCCAGTCTGGTCTCCTGGCTGGATGTACGACCTGATGTCCTCATCAAATGCCCACGTTAAGCTGGGTCATTTTTTTCATATTCTGACACCATTTGAGACTAAATGAGCTACGAAAAAGCCTTTAAGTAATCCAATGTATCTCAAACTGTGTTATATGCATTATGCTTCATTCATAACCTTTTACTCAAGGAGCATCAAAGATCAGTTCTGAATGATCATTTTAACATGGCCGATCAACTTGATATGTCTGCACTAAATCGTCAGTAAATTTTGATTTAGAGTTCAGAATGAACGAATCCAATGCCCACATTAAAAACTAGCTAAATTTTCTATATTGTAACAATATTTGAGATTGAAAGGGCAACGGCAAAGCCTCTAAGTAATCCAATCAATCACAAACAGCGTTATGCCATGCATTATGCTTCATTTATGAGCTTTTACTCAGGGAGTACCAATGATCATATTAGAATGATCATTTTAACTGGTCGATCAACTTTTCGTGTCTGCCTTAAATTGTCCGTAACTTTTGGTTTAGGTTTCATAATGACAGGAATCCAACACCTACGTTAAGCTAGCTCAATTTTCCATAGTGTGACAACATTTGAGAATGAAAGAGCTATGACAAACCCATGTATTCCAAAAAGCGTGATGCCATGCATTATGCTTCATTTATAAGCCTTTACTCAAGGAGCACCAATAATCAGTTTACAATGATCATTTTAACAGCCTGATAACCTTGACATGTCCGCACTAAATTGTTTTTAACTTTTGATTTAGACTTCAGAATAACATGAATCAAACGCCCACGTTAAGCTAGCTCAATTTTCTATATTGTGACAACATTTAAGACCAAAAGAGCTACGAAAAAAGCCTCCAAGAAATCCAATGTATCCCAAACTGTGTGATGCCATGCATTATGCTTCATTTATGAGCTTTTATTCAAGGAGCATAAATGATAAGTTTAGAATGATCATTTTATCTAGATGATCAACTTGATATGTACGCACTAAATTGTCCGTAACTTTTGGTTTAGATTTCATAATGGCACGAATCCAATGCTCACGTTAAGCTATCTTAATTTTCCATATTGTGACACCATTTGAGACTGAAAGAGCTACGAAAAAGCCTCTAAGTAATCCACTGTATCTCAAACTGCGTGATGCCATGCATTATGCTTCATTTATAACCTTTTCCTCAATGAGCATCAATGATCAGTTTAGAATAATCATTTCAACAGGCCGATCACCTTGACATGTCCGCACTAAACGTCCGTATATTTTAATTTAGAGTTCATAATGACATGAATCCAATGTCCATGTTAAGCTAGCTCAATTTTCTATATTATGACAGCATTTATGAATAAAAGAGCTACGACAAAGCCTCCAAGTAATCCAATGCAACCCAAACACCGTGATGCCATGCATTATGCTTCATTTATAAGCATTTTCTCAAACAGCACCAATAATCAGTTTAGAGTGATCATTTTAACTGGCTGGTCAACTTAACAATTCCACACTAAATCGTCCGTAAATTTTCATTTAGAGTTCAAAATTACACGAATTCAAAAGGCCACGTTAAGCTAGCTCAATTTTTTATATTGTGACAACTTTTGAGACTGAAAGAGCTGCGACAAAACCTCCAAGTAATCCAATGTATCCGAAACTGCGTGATGCCATTCATTATGCACCATTTATATGCCTTTACTCAAGGAGCACAAATGATAAGTTTAGAATGATCATTTTAACTAGCTGATCAACTTGACACATCCACATTAATTCGTCTTTAACTTTTGATTTAGAGCTCAAAATCCCATGAGTCCAACGCCGATGTTAAGCTCGCTCAATTTTCCATATTGTGACAACGTTTGAGACTGAAAGAGTTAGGAAAAAGCCTCCAAGGAATCCATTGTATCCCAAACTACGACATGCCATGCATAATGTTTCATTTATAAACCTTTACTTTTGGTGCACCGATAGCCAATTTAGAATGATCATTTTAACTGGCCGATCCACTTGATATGTCCGCATTAAATCGTCTGTACATTTTGATTTAGAGTTCCGAATGACACGAATCCAATGCCTACATTAAGGAGCTCAATTTTCCATATTGTGACAACAATTGGGAGTGAAAGAACTACGAAAAAGCCTCCATGTAATCCAATGTACCCCAAACTGTGTGATGCCATGCATTATGCATCATTTATAAGTCTTTGCTCAAGGAGCACCAATGATAAGTTTAGAATGATCATTTTAACTAGCTGATCAACTTGCAATGTCCGCACTAAATATTCTTTAACTTTGATTTAGAGCTCAAAATGACATGAGTCCAACGTACACGTTAAGCTAGCTCAATATTCCATATTATGACAGCATTTCAGACTGATAGAGCTATGAAAAAGTGTTCAGGTAATTCAATGTATCCCAAACTGCGTGATGCCATTCATTATGCTTCATTTATAAGCTTTTACTCAAGAAACAACAATGATTAGTTTAGAATGATCAGTTTAGAATGATCAGTTTAGAATGATCATTTTAACTGGCCGATCAATTTGACATATACGCACTAAATCGTCCGTAACTTTTTATTTAGAGTTCAGAATAATACGAATCCACCGCCCACGTTAAGCTAACTCAATTTCCCATATTGTTACAACATTTGAGACTGAAAGAGCTACGAAAAAGCCTCCAAGTAATCCAATGTATTCCAAAGTGTGTGATGGCATGCATTATGAATCATTTAAAAGCCATTACTCAAGAAGCACCAATGATCATTTTAACAGGCGGATCAACTTGACATTTCTGTACTAAATCTTCTCTAACTTTTATGTTAGAGTTCAGAATGACACGAGTCCAACGCCCACGTTAAGCAAGCTCAATTTTCTATATTGTGACAACATATCAGACTTAAAAAGCAACAACAGAGCCTCCAAGTTATCCAATGTATCCCAAATTGCATGATGAAATGCATTATGCTTCATTAAAAAGCCTTTACTCATGGAGCACCAAAGATTTGTTTAGAATGATCATTTTAACTAGCCGATAAACTTGACATTTCCATAGTAAATCGTGTGTAACTTTTGATTTAGAGTTCAGAATGACACGAACCCAATGCCCACGTTATGCTGGCTCAATTTTCAATATTTTGACAATATTCCAGACTGAAAGAGCTAAGGAAAAGCCTTCAAGTAATCCAATGTATCCCAAACTACGTGATGCAATGCATTATGCTTCATTTATATGCCATTACTCAAGGAAAACTTGTGATCAGCTTAGAATGATCATTTTACATGGCCGATCAACTTGACATATCCGCAATAAATCATCTGTAACTTTTGATTTAGAGTTCAAAATAATAAGAATCCAATGCCCACGTTAAGCTAGCTGAATTTTCTATATTGTGACAAAATTTAAGACCAAAATAGCAATGAGAAAGCCTCCAAATAATCCAATGTATTCCAAACTGTGTGATGCCATGCGTTATGCTTCATTTATATGCCTTTACTCAGGGAGCACCAATGATCAGTTTAGAATAATCATTTTAACTGGCCGATCAACTTGACATGTCCGCAATAAATTTTTTGTAACTTTTGATTTAGAGTTCAAAGTGACATGAATCCATGCCGAAGATGAAGAACAAGCTTGAGACTGCTGAGACAAAATATGACTTTTTTTCATTTTTTTCGAGATCTCACTAATGAGACGATCTTGTATGCGACCAGTCTTTGGTGTGGATGGTCTTAAGAAGTTGCAAGTGATCTGGAGGCGCTCCAAGTGATCTGAAGTAAAAAATACTAAATTAATATTTAAAAAAATTTCAAATAATAAGAAATAAAACTAATATAATAATAAATTTATCAATTGATCGGCTCGTTTGGAAAAACCAATCGATCCAGGATTGTAAATGTAAATGCCTTTGCCTGCTCGGCCGCTCTTGTGGTTTCCTGAATTAGTCCTCGAGATGAACTCAGCACTGGAAAATTCCCAACAACGAATAAAGTCGTTCCAAACCGACTCATTCGACCCACTTGGTTTGTCATTTCCCTTTTTCCGCTTTTGTTTCCACTCATTCATGTGGCAGGAAAATTGTACCGCAATCTCTTTTTGAAAAGCTTCTTCCACCAACTTTGTGTTCATGGGATCTCATGTAAATTCTTGCTGCAAGATTTACTTATATATATATATATATATTACTAAAAAATATTTAAAACAATTACTTATTTAAAAATCAATTAACGTAGCGTAAACGTCGTTAACCAAATCTGATGTTCTTTGTACGGAATATCTCTAAATGTTGTATATAGTTTATTCAAAAGAGAATGAAGCATCTTTAATATAGATTTGCTTATTCAGTTGTTTGAAATACCAAACCTACAAATTTTATTTATAATTAGAATAATGTTAAAATAATTATTTTAAATATAATTATAGAAATTTTAAAATACCATGTCGAATTCCCTTGACGCCTCGGATCGAGAAAACTAAGAGTTCACGACCAGGCAGCTGAACTAATTTTTCAATGATCATTGGTCGAAATGAATCATTTCCATATTCTGAAACTTGAGTTGGTATAAAACTCGGATTAGACGAATCAGCACGTCTTTGATAATCTTGATACGACCTTAAAATATTATGATTATGATATTTTATTAGTCTATCTATCTACATTTACTATTTGTCATTTTCTCTTCGGAGCCCAATTTTAAAAATATTATAATTTAATATTATTCAAAATATTTATATAAAGCATAAAATTTTCCACTCGTTAAAAATATCTTCAATTGGAAACAGTGAGTTTTCACATTAGCAACTTTCAAACCAAAATTGGTTCAACTTTGAAATCGAAATTTGCACGGTTTAGCTTTTACCAATCTGAGATCACTAAAAACCGTATGCGAATATAATATCTAATTTTACAATATTCGTAGGTTACAACAAGATACAAAATTTTTGAAACATCTATAACAGAAATCAGACATATCATTCAAGCTGAAAACTATGCATGTTCGCCAATAGCCAATCTACGTTGCAAAGATGTTTTCGACGGTTTCCCAATGGACGTCGTCGGTAATCCGTCGGTATTTACAAATTTTCACACAAAAATTTATAAATTTAAAATTTAATGTGATATTCGAACAATATTCTCTTGAAAAGATAAATAATAAATTTTAGGTATTTAATACTATAAATAAAAGTATGAATTTGATTTTCAGTAGTTTACTTAATAATAGTTTGTTAGTAACATCACACACGTAACACTATCATGGTTTATATCGTGCGTAATATATAATACCCTTCATTTTTAATTGCTCCTCTGATTTATAAAACTAGAAAAAACCAATTAGATTAGTAGTTATACCATTTCAGATGTCATCTCATAAGTGTGAAATTCGATTTTATAATTTTAATAAAAATACTAGATTATTGGATCATGTAGTTGTAGAACCGATGATAAAAAGTCTAATAAAAATTTTAATTACACATTTGCCATATCCGTATTTATAACTATAAGAGCTCGCCATTTCACAGAGGAGATGAATACAAATTCCATAACTACGGTTTTCGATTTATATTGGAACTATTAATAAAACTGTTTATTTTGAAAACAACAATAGAGTATATAACAATAGAAATGTGTACCATTTAGCTTTTTTCAATCCATATATTTTTTTAGAATTTTAAATCTATTAAATTCTGTATTTATAATTTTAAATCTATTAAATTCTGTATTTATAATTACTGTTTGTCGCATAAGCGTCGAAAAATTACAAATGGATTTCTGACGGATATAGCAACATTGTCGTCAATCCGTCGGATTCAGAATCTAGTGTTTCGAAAAATGTTCCGACACGATAGCATATAGTATCAATACTCTAAGTCGTCGGGAATCTGACTGTAATGTCAGGCGGAATTCCGACGGATATAACAACATCGTCGGCAATCCGTCGGATTCAAAATCCGGTGTTTCAAAAAAATCTCCAACACGATAGAGTATAACATTAATACCCTAAGTCATCCGGAATCCGACTGTAATTTCCGACAGAATAGCGACGGATGTAACTGTTTCGTAAAAAATCTAACGGAATAATCTGGACAACTGTCGGAACTCTGTCGGACACAAATATTTAAAATTTTAAAAAATATTATTTAACACTGACAATTAAAGTATCGTAAAAACTAAAACATTCTTGTCACATATTTAATCTGAAGCTGATGAACATTCCAAAGTAGCTGAATTTTCATCGTCAAACTCGCCAATCTCTTCTTCTGAATCTTGAAATACGTTGTAATCTCCGTGATTGGTGTCATCAACAACAAGGTTAACTTGAAGAAAAGTCTCTATGGAACCTAAGTTACCAATTGTGCTTTGGTGCATAGGGTCTTGCTCGGTAACACCACATACCATTCCTTTATGATGTATTGAGGTCACTGTAATTTAAAGATCTTGCTTGTTCCTCACAAGAAGATATCGAATGTAACAAACCTTGTCCGCTTGTGATGCAAGTATAAAAAGATCATATTTTCGAGGTCGCTTACGAGAGTCGACAGATGTATCACCAAATTCGTTTTGACGTTGACACATGACAGGGTCATACCACTCAAAGTAGAACATAATACACCTTAAATATCATTCATGGATAGTGAGCTTCTAATATTTCGTGAAACACACCGTTGTATACAATTTCACCATGTTGAGATGATATACCATAATTACAAGTCGTTTGTGAATTTCCTTCGCCATGACTTTTAAAAGCATATCCACGAATGCAGTATATTGGATAAGATTTTGCAGTAAATATAGGACCATTCACCAACTCAACTAACCACGTGGGAAACGTTATCCCCCTAAAAGTGCCAATAGTAACCAACAAAATAATTGAATGCACTGAATTATATATTTACATATATATATATATATATATATATATATTTATATGTAGGAAATATTATTGAAAATTACATAATTATGGTACCAATGACATAAAAGTGCAACCACCTTGCAAATCCGCTCGTTTTAAGTTCGACCAACTCATTCTCTATGGAATTTGAATAATGAACACGTATTTGATCCATGTATATCCTGTTAATTATAAAAAAATAATTAAAAATAAACTATAATAACAAATAAATTGTTTTTAATTGAATGTACCTTTCATATTCCAAAACGTAATCGTAATATGTCAAAATATATAGATGCAAGTGATTGTGTTCCTCCTCTGATAGGCGTCGCGTCTTCCCTTTTCCACTTGAACATCCAATTTTTGCAAAAACTTCGGGCACATACACTGGATAATTTGGTTTTTCTCCTCCATCATCATGTCGTGTAGATCGTCTATTTTTTGTTTGGACTTGCGATGGAAAATAGTTGCTGGCAAAGTTACTTGTTTCTTCATTAATACTTTGTGCGACGATTGAACCTTCAACCCTGGCAAGATTTTTTAACTTTTTTCTTTAGCTGGAACATATATCTTTCCAAAGGATACATCCATAGGTACTGAACAGGTCCTCCAAGCGCTGCTTCTCTAGGTAGGTGAATAGGAAGATGGTCCATAACATCAAAAAACGCAGGTGGAAATATTTTCTCTAGGTTACAAATGAGAACCGGTATTTTTTCTTCCAAATTTTGGATATTGTCTCCAGTAAGTATTCTTGTACATAAATCTCGGAAAAAGCACCACTCCCTGGATAATAAAAAAGTTAATATCATATAATACATAAAATTATGATTAATTATATATAAAATTATGATTAATTATATATAAAATTATGATTAATTATATATAAAATAATGTAAACGTACTTGCAATTGCTTTGTGGACGTTTTTAGGCAGAAGATCGCTAAAAGCACATGGAAATAGTCTTTGCATGATAACATGACGATCATGACTTTTCATCCCTGAAAATTTGCCTTAATAGTATCGACACAATTACGAAGATTAGATGCGTAATCTGTCTTGAAATTTGACACTATGCTTAATCCACTCAAAGAACTCATCTTTTGCATGCGCATCCAACTGGAATGCAGGAAACAATGATTTTTCATTTGATATTACATGTAATTCCTTCCCGGAACAAATATCCGGCAAATCCAATCTAGCTTTCAAATTATCTTTCGTTTTTCCTTGCACATTTAGAACGGTATTCATTATGTTGTCAAAAAAAAATCTTCTCAATGTGCATAACATCTAGATTATGGCGCAACAAATGGTCCTTCCAATATGGTAAATCGCAAAAAATACTCTTCTTGTGCCAATTATGGTGTTCGCTAGAACCATCAACAGGGTAATTTCCNACCAAGTGTGCCGGAAGCTTGGGCCTCTCCACCGGTAATGCTGATCGGTCTGGTCCTATTGGTCGAGGGTCCGGCAGTACCGCTGGGGCCGGCAGACATGCCAAATGGCCCGGCTGTCTCGGGCAAGCTTCCTGGTCGGCCAGTCTGGTCTCCTGGCTGGACATACGACCTGATGTCCTCATCATCCCCTCCCTCTTCAGTAAGTTTTGACCTCAAAACTGGTTCATCTGCATGGAAAGGGGCTAAGTCAGTTACGTTGAACGTGTTGGACACATTAAATTCACCTGGGAGCTCAATACGGTAGGCGTTGTTGTTGATCCTCTCCAGCACTCTGAATGGTCCATCTCCTCTTGGTTCTAGCTTGGAACTCCTTAAGTTGGGGAACCTCTCCTGCCGTAGGTGTAGCCACACCCAATCGGCTGGTTGAAAGATCACCTCCTTTCTTCCCTTGTTGGCATGAGTCACGTACTGCCCGGTCCTCTTCTCTAAGTTTTCTGCTACCTTCTGGTATAGCTTCCTTAAGAACTCTGCCTTGGCTGCTCCGTTAAGGTTGGTCATCTCTGCTGGTGGCAGTTGCGTTTGCTCCAATGGGGTGAGAGGGTTCAAGCCGTATACTACTTCAAATGGTGCCTTCTTGGTTGCTGAGTGCACGGCTCGGTTGTAAGCGAACTCTATGAATGGCAGACACTCCATCCAAGTCTTGAGGTTCTTCCCTAGTGTAGTCCTGAGAAGAGTTGACAGTGTCCTGTTGACAACTTCAGTTTGGCCATCAGTTTGAGGATGGCAGGTGGTAGAGAAGAGTAGCTTCGTGCCTAGCTTCCTAAAAAGGGTCCTCCAGAAATGGCTGAGGAACTTGGTGTCCCTGTCTGATACAAGCCTTGATTCAAGGATGTATGCGCGTGGGCTGTTTGGAGAAGTTAAGGTGAGAAACTCGACCTTAGACTTCTTGGATAGAGGTTTTTGGGTTGGTATTCGATGGAAAGGTGAAGTGAACCACACGAGGGGTTATGAACCTCGTGATAAATCACAAACTTAGAGCTAGGAGGGCTGGTCTCAACTAGGTTCTAAGCGCACAAGATTCTTTGAGAGAATAACTTGTAAAGAAAATTCGATCTTTATTAATTAGCAAAAAGGTTGTCGAACTACAATGCTGGAAGGAGCCTTATTAATATGCTCGACAGCTTGACTTTCTAGGGTCGACTCAAATAAAGAAAAGGAAAGTTTACAAAAGTGCACAAATGGAAAAGATACAAAAGTGTATAACCGAAAAAGAACCTATTCCTAAAATGTTCTTGACTCAAAAATGTAAAGCATCTAGATCCTACCCTGCAAAACAGAAAGAGGCATATATTCAAATTGAAACTTACCTTAACTTACCTCATGGCCAAGAAATGGAAGGTGGCCGGCCTTGTGGCATGCACGCGCCTTGCTCCTAGTTTTCGACTTGGAGTAGGGTTAAGAATCTTTGGGCCCTGACCTCTCTTGCCACTAAAGCCCAAGTCTCTGATGTCCCTTGTGTTGTTGAGAAGCCATTGGACTCTACTTTGCACTTCTGGCCCATTGTCCTAAGTCGATCTTCCTCTAGGAGCTTGTCAACCCATAGGCTGAATTTGTGGAAGAGTGCCCTTGATCTGCTTCTTGTCATTGCTCCTTGAGGTACCACTGCTGTAGAGTCTTGATTCAAGGATGTATGCGCGTGGGCTGTTTGTAGAAGATTAGGTGAGAAACTCAACCTTAGGCTTCTGGATGGGGTTTTTCTGGTTGGTAAAAGATGGAAGGGGGAAGTGAACCACACGAGGGGTGATGAACCTCGTGATAAATCACAAACTTAGAGCTAGGAGGGCTGGTCTCAACTAGGTTCTAAGCGCACAAGCTTCTTTGAGAGAAAAACTTGTAAAGAAAATTCGATCTTTATTAATTAGCAAAAAGGTTGTCGAACTAAAATGCTGGAAGGAGCCTTATTAATATGCTCGACAGCTTGACCTTCTAGGGTCGACTCAAACAAATAAAAGGAAAGTTTACAAAAGTGCACAAAAGGAAAAGATACAAAAAGTGCATAACCGAAAAAGGACCTATTCCTAAAATGTTCTTGACTCAAAAATGTAAAGCAACTAGATCCTACCCTGCAAAACAGAAAGAGGCATATATTCGAATGTAAACCTACCTTAACTCACCTCACGGCCAAGAAATGGAAGGTGGCCGTCCTTGTGGCATGCACGCGCCTTGCTCCTAGTCTTCGACTTGGAGTAGGGCTAAATATCTTTGGGCCCTGACCTCTCTTGCCACTAAAGCCCAAGTCTCTGATGTTCCTTGTGTTGTTGAGAAGCCTTTGGACTCTTCCTTGTATTTTTGTCCCATTGTCCTTAGTCGATCTTCTTCTAGAAGCTTGTTGACCCATAGGCTGAATTTGTGGAAGAGCGCCCTTGATATGCTTCTTGTCATTGCTCCTTGAGGTACTACTGGTGTTGAGACTTCCTCTAAGTGCATGTCCTGGAGCTGGTAGCTCATTTGGTCCGAGTCCTCTTGTGTAGAAGTGAAAGTGCGCGTGTACTCGGCTGGATCGCCTGTACCGGCTGGACTGTGCGCGGTACTGGCCGGAATGACTTCAGGACCGGCCAAGTTGATCCCGGAGTCAGCGGTGTCATCAGGGGGACCGGCGGTGTCATTCACGTCCCCACCAAGTGTGCCGGAAGCTTGGGTGATGAGGTCATCAGCCCAACCCCCGGCCAACTGCCCGGCCCGACCGGCCCAAGGAACACAAAGGCGGCCAAATACGCGCAAAAGGATACATGGGTGTATCCTCATGAATCCAAGCTGAACCAAGAAGCGTCCAGCCAAGATCAAACCTGGCCTATAATCCTGTCTCACAGTGGACACGGGGCGACATGCAGCTCACCCAAAACAAGGCCAGATCAAGTCATGCACCATACATCAAATTGGAGTTTTCGAAACTTACCATATTTGGAACTTTCCTTATATGAAAGTCTCCAAACGTTTCTTTGGCAACCAGGAGACTTTTTGGTACTTCTAGGAGTTCCCTTAAGCACTTCTAGAAGCTCAAACACGCCTTGGACCAGGCGGGTCCATCCGTGCCTTCAAATGAACCGATTGGAGCCGTTTTTGGCAAGTGAGATGGCCAACTGGTTTAATCACTTGCAAACCAAAACATGGCGTCCAGGAGATATTATTAAGGCCCTAAGGAAGCCCAAAATAAACCTACCATGCACCAGCCACCAGAGGATCAGGCGAATGCCTTTCCTCCAAGACTTGCCATATATGGACCGAAGTGCACTTAATGTGTTCAGATTGCAATATCTCTATTCCTTGCAACTTGGGCACGTATTGAAGACTTTCCAAAGCATCCAGGATGTACCTAGACACATTACATTCGCCCCAAAGCTCTCAAGATACAAGCATATACACTTTCCTTGTTGGCCAAACTAGACATTAATGGCCAGCAACCATATATTTTAAATATATGATTTCTTTTTCTCTTTTTTAGGTTTAGGACCGTTGCTAGGAGCACTATATAAGCTCAGCACGACCTCATTGTAAAGATAGACCACCATTGAAATAAAAGTTGAATACAAAGTATTTTCTTCAAAGCCTTGTCTTTGAACTTGTTCTTATTCTTTAGAATCTAAGTGTGTGATTCACTTCCTTTCTATTGAAGCCACGGCCAGGTTAGTTTGAGAGATTCAAACTCCCTTGGTTCACCTTTGATCGTGTGATTCGATCAAAACCCCTCCTTTTAGTTCCCTTGCCCGCTTAAGCCAAGAGAGATTCTCGGTCTTGCGAGTCACGGCCGTACCGCTTGTGAGATTGATATTCAATCTTACATCATTTGGTTTCAGAGCTAAAAGCTCCTATCCCAGGTTGTGTTCATCCAACCTTTATCCTTTATCTTTTATTATTTTGTTTTGCATTTTGTTATTTACATCTTATCGAAAAAACCAAAAAAATATATTTGTTCTTATTCTTCATTTGCATTGTTTCTTGTTGATTCTTGTTGTTTTTTTTTGTTTGCTCACATATAAATCTAAAACCAACTCAAAAAAATTGTATTTCATGTTTACTTAATTTCGTTCATCATAAGAAAAAAAACCAAAAATATAAGCATCACTCATTTTGTTATTTTTGAATTTAGTTACTAGTAAAGTTAAAAAAAAAAGAAGAAAGATTCATTGAATATTGTTTTTTCGTCCTAAATTAATTTAAATATCAAAAACCAAAAAAATATTGTCTTTTAGTTTGCTTTAAAGTTAGTTTCCAAAAAAAACAAAAACAAAAACCTCAAAATATTTACTTGTATCGATTTTCCTTTTACTACTACTTATGTGTTAATATCATATATTCACTAGAGTGTAGTTCCCTTATTTGTTGATTTGGGCCTGATATCTTTTTTTATTGTTGTGCAAGGTACAAAATTTAATGATGGAGCACTATGATGAAGAAGAAGACACCATGAGCATACCACAAACTGATTGTAGTCTACACAACGACTATGATCAATGTCTAAGCACCAGCGAGTGTGACTATGCAGAAGAGTCATGGAATCAAGACTATTTGGAGACTCATTTTAGGGAAGAATCAGATGGAGAAAACCTTGAACCAGAACCACTAGACTATGACCAAGACTTTTCCGACGTAGATGATTCTAATGGATATGGGACATGGCATGAAGACTATTCAGAATATCATTTTGACAATGAAACTGAAGTTGAAGAACTCAAACCAGAGCCACCAGACTANCGAGTGTGACTATGCAGAAGAGTCATGGAATCAAGACTATTTGGAGACTGATTTTAGGGAAGAATCAGATGGAGAAAACCTTGAACCAGAACCACTAGACTATGACCAAGACTTGTCCGACGTAGATGATTCTAATGGATATGGGACATGGCATGAAGACTATTCAGAATATCATTTTGACAATGAAACTGAAGTTGAAGAACTCAAACCAGAGCCACCAGACTACTATTCCACTGACAGAAGCAGGCCAAAGAAAATTACACCTTGCCATTTTGTTGTGTCAAGCCGAGTGCCAACATACACCACTCCAACTAGATCAAGAAATCAGACAAGGAAGGTATATATTTACAATTCCAAATCTCTAACCTTTTCAGGGTATAACAAGGACCCAGATGAATACCTCCTATGGGAAACCAACATGAAACAATGGCTGCGCTCAAACAACATCCCCAAAGAAGAGAAACTCTCATATGCCGTTGATATGCTCGTTGGAGATGCCTACAATTGGTGGTTGAAGGAAAATGCACGGACCTTCTACAACAAACCAGTCCTTTATTGGGGAGACCTTAAGGCACGAATGTATAGAGAGTTTGTGAAGAAGTACAAAACACGCAGAAACATCGCCACACAACCTATGCACCCAACAACATCGAGGAGTGAGATGTCTACACCAAACATGCAGCCCTTTCATAAGGCCAAGATTGCGTACTGCTCTGAGCATAAAAACGTGTTTTCATACACCTTAGAAGGACAAAAGGTAGCTAAGCAGACGGTCCAACCAAAAATTGACCAGCAAGCTCGAAAGCCTCAAGCCATAGCACACATGCAACCATCAACGCCATTGCTTGGAATACACGGAAAGGGAACGCCAGGTAAGTCCACTAACAATGTGAAAATAGATGAAATTATATGCTATAGATGTCAAGGAAGAGGACACCTTGCTAAGACATGTCCAACTAGACAACTAATCACAAGCTTACGAGTAGAACGCGAAAATGTTAAGCCTAAAAGTGTTAAGGCAATAAAGGAGATTCAAATTGAAATTTCCAGTACTAGCATAATGCATTTGTCTTTTCCAAAGGTTGCTGAAACAGGTCTAATAAAGCAAGGATTCATCAAAGATCAAGAAGACCAACTTCCTACATTAAACCAATTTTCGGAATCAAGAGGAGACCATGGAGAACCCAACACCTTTGAGGCAAAGCAAAGCCACCAGCTGCTATGGAAAGGAGTAATTTCTTCCTTTCATATCAGGGAGCAACCGCCAGATGCACCATGCCCACATCCTAACCATATAAGGGCCATAAACCGAGGTAATACCCTAAACCCACAAGTAAATCAAGGTATTAACTTGCCTTCTCTATGTGCAGGCAAAACTGTTTTGAGGGCAAAACATTTGGAAGGGGGAGGGAATGATGAGGTCATCGGTACAACCCCTGGCCAACTTCCCGGCCCAGCCGGCCGAAGGAACACAAATGCGGCCAAATACACGCAGAAGGATACATGGGTGTATCTTCATGAATCCAAGCTTAATCAAGGAGCGGCCAGCAAAGACAAAACCTGGCCTATAATCCTGACTCACAGAGGACACGCGGCGACATGGAGCTCACCCCAAACAAGCCCAGATCAAGTCATGCACCATACATCAAATTGGAGTTTTCGAAACATGCCATATCTGGAACTTTCCTTATATGAAAGTCTCCAAACGTTTCTTTGGCAACCATGAGACTTTTTGGTACTTCTAGGAGCTCCCTTAAGCACTTCTAGAAGCTCAAACACGCCTTGGACCAGGCGGGTCCATCCCTGCCTTCAAATGAACCGATTGGAGCCGTTTATGGCAAGTCAGATGGCCAACTGGTTTAATCACTTGCAAACCAAAACATGGCGTCCAGGAGATATTATTAAGGCCCTAAGGAAGCCCAAAATAAACCTACCATGCACCAGCCTCCAGAGGATCAGGCGAATCCCTTTCCTCCAAGACTTGCCATATATGGACCGAAGTGCACTTAATGTGTTCAGATTGCAATATCTCTATTCCTTGCAAATTGGGCACGTATTGAAGACTTTCCAAAGCATCTAGGATGTACCTAGACACCTTACATTCGCCCCAAAGCTCTCAAGATTCAAGCATATACACTTTCCTTGTTGGCCAAACTAGACATTAATTGCCAACAACCATATATTTTAAATATATGATTTCCTTTTTCTCCTTTTTAGGTTTAGGACCGTTGCTAGGAGCACTATATAAGCTCAGCACGACTTCATTCTAAAGATAGACCACCATTGAAATTAAATTTGAATACAAAGTATTTTCTTCAAAGCCTTGTCTTTGAGTCTTGTTCTTGTTCTTTAGAAATAAAGTGTGTGATTCACTTCCTTTCTACTAAAGCCACGGCCAGGTTAGTTTGACAGATTCAAACTCCCTTGGTTCACCTTTGATCGTGTGATTCGATCAAAACCCCCTCCTTTTAGTTCCCTTGCCCGCTTAAGCCAAGAGAGATTCTCGGTCTTACGAGTCACGGCCGTACCGCTTGTGAGATTGATATTCAAGCTGCCAAGCATATTAATAAAGCTCCTTCAGCATTGTAGTTCAACAACCTTTTCCTGATATTAATAATGATCGAATTTTCTGTATACAAGTTTTTCTCTCAAGAGACTTGTGCGATTAGAACCTAGTCGAGACCAGCCCTCCTAGCTTCTAATTTGTGTTTTATCACAAGGTTCATCACCCCTCGTGTGGTTCACTTCACCCTTCCATCTATTACCAAACTGAAATCCCCCATACAGAAGAATAAGGTCGAGTTTCTAACCTAATCTTCTCCAAACAGCTCACGTGCGTACAGCCTTAATTCGAAGCTTGTATCACAAAGCCTCAAAGTAAAGCAATCTATCCCAAATTGTGTAATGACATGCATTATGCTTCATTTATAAGTCTTTACTTAAGGGGCACCAATGATCAGTTTAGAATGATCACTTTAATTGGCCGATCAAGTTGACATGTCCGCAACTTCCACGTTATGAAATTAATCTAACGTCCACGTTAAGAAAGCTCAATATTTTGTACTCTGAAAAAATTTAAGACCGAAATAGCTACGACAAAGCCTCCAAGTAATCCAATCTATCCCAAATTACATGATTCCGCACATTATGCTTCATATATACGCGTTAACTCAATGAGCATCAATGATCAGTTTAGAGTGATCATTTTAACTAGCTGATCGACTTGGCATGTCTGCAGTAATCGTCTTTAACTTTTGAATTAGAGGTCAAAACGACATGAATACAGCGCTCACGTTAAGCTAGCTCAATTTCCTATATTGTGACAAAATTTAAAACTTAAAGAGCTACGACAAAGCCTACAAGTAATCAATGAATCCCAAACTACGTGATGCAATGCATTACGCTTCATTTATCAGTCTTTACTCTTGACCACCAATGAACAAATTAGAATGATCTTTTTAACTGGACGATCAAGTTGTCATGTCCGCACAAAATCATCCATAACTCTTGATTTAAAGTTTAGAGTGACACGAATCCAATGCCCAATTAAGTAAGGCTAACTCAAATTTCTATATTGTGACAAAAATTAGGAACGAAATAGCAACGGCAAAGACACCAAGTAATCGAATCTATCCTAACCTTTGTGATGCCATGCATTGTGCTTCATTTATATGCCTTTGCTCAATGAGCACCAATGATCATTTTAGAATGATCATTTTAACTATCTGATCAACTTGACATCTCCTCACTTAATCGTCTTTAAATTTTTATTTACAGCTCATAATGACATGAATCCAACACATATGTTGTGACAACATTTTAGACTGAAAGAGCTAAACAAAGCCTCAAAGTAATGCAATCTTTCACAAACTGCGTGATACCATGCATTATGCTTCATTTATAAGCCTTTACTGAAGGGGCACCAATGATCACTTTAGAATGATCACTTTAACTAGCTAATCAAGTTGACATGTCCGCACTAAATCGTCCAAAACTTTTGATTTATAGTTCAAAATGAAATGAACCCAACCCCCACGTTAAGCTAGCTCAATATTTTTTATTGTGACAAAATTTAATACCGAGATTGCTACAAAAAAGCCTCCAACTAATCTAATCTATCCAAAATTGTGTGATGCCATGAATCAATGAGCACCAATGATCCGTTTAAAATGATCATTTAAATAGCTGATCTGACATGTCCTCAGTAAACCGTCTTTAACTTTTGATTTAGAGCTCAAAATGACACTAATCCACCACCCACATTAAGCTACCAAAATTTTCCATATGCTGACAAGATTTGAGACTTAAAGAGCTACGACAAAGCCTCCAAGTAATCCAATGTATCCCAAACAGTGTGATGCCATGCGTTACGCTTCATTTGTAAACCTTTACTGAACGGGCACCAATGATCAGTCTAGAATGATCACTATAACTGGCCGATCAAGTTGCATGTCCGCACTAAATCGCCTGTAACTTTTGATTTTGAGTTTGGAATGAAATTAATCAAACGTCCACGTTAAGCTAGCTCAATATTTTGTACTCTGAAAAAATTTAAGACCGAAACAGCTACGAAAAAGCCTCCAAGTAATCCAATCTATCCCGAATTGCATGATGCCACACATTATGCTTCATATATACGCGTTAACTCAATGAGCATCAATGTTCAGTTTAAAATGACCATTTTAACTAGCTGATCAGGTTGGCATGTCCGCAGTAAATCGTCTTTACCTTTTGAATTAGAGCTCAAAATGACACAAATCCAACGCTCACATTAAGCTAGCTCAATTTTCTATATTGTGACAAAATTTAAAACTTAAAGAGCTTCGACAAAGCCTACAAGTAATCCAATGAATCCCAAACTACGCTTCATTTATCAGTCTTTACTCGTTGACCACTAATGAACAAATTAGAATGATCATTTTAAGTGGCCGATCAAGTTGTCATGTCCGCACTAAATTGTCTGTTACTTTTGATTAAGAGTTTAGAGTGACATGAATTAATTGCCCAATTAAGTAAGGCTAGCTCAAATTTCTTTATTGTGACAAAAATTAGGAACAAAATAGCAACGAAAAAGCCACCAAGTAATCGAATCTATCCTAAGTTTCGTGATGCCATGCATTGTGCTTCATTTATATGCCTTTGCTCAATGAGCAACAATGATCAATTTAGAATGATCATTTTAACTATCTGATCAACTTGACATCTCCACACTGAATCGTCTTTAAATTTTGATTTACAGCTCAAAATGAGATGAATCCAACACCCATGTTAAGCTAACTCGATTTTCCATATTTTGACAACATTTTAGACTGAAAGAACTAGATAAATCCTCAAAGTAATGCAATATATCCCAAACTGCGTGATGCCATGCATTATCTTTCATTTATAAGCCTTTACTGAAGGGGCACCAATGATCATTTTAGAATGATCACTTTAACAGGCCGATAAAGTTGACATGTCCGCACTAAATCGTCCGTAACTTTTGATTTATAGTTCAGAATGAAACGAACCCAACTCCCACGTTAAGCTAGCTCAATATTTCGTATTGTGACAAAATTTAAGACTGCGATAGCTACGACAAAGCCTCCAACTAATCTAATCTATCCAAAATTGTGTAATGCCATGCGTCAATGAGCACCAATGATCAGTTTAGAATGATCATTTAAATAGCTGATCAACTTGACATGTCCGCACTAGATCGTCTTTAACTTTTGATTTAGAGGTCAAAATGACACTAATCCACCGCCCACGTTAAGCTAGCTCAATTTTCCATATTGTGACAACATTTGAGACTTAAAGAGCTACGAAAAAGCCTCCAAGTAATCCAATGAATCCCAAACTATGTGATGCAATGCATTATGCTTCATTTATAAGTCATTACTCAATGACCACCAATGATCATTTTAGAATGATCATTTTAACTGGCCGATGGACTTGACATATACGCACTAAATTGTCTCTAACTTTTGATTTAGAGTTGAGAATGACACGAATCTAACACCCACTTTAAGGTAGGTCAACTTTCTATATTGTGACAAGATTTGAGAGTGAAAGAGTTACCACAAAGCCTTCATGTAATCCATTGAATCCAGAACTGCGTGATGCCATGCATTGTGCTTCGTTTGTAAACCTTTACTCAAAGAGCACCAATGATCAGTTTAGAATGATGATTTTAACTGGTTGATCAACTTGAAATGTCCACACTAAATTGTCCATAACTTTTGATCTATAGTTCATAATGACACGAATCCAATGTACACGTTTAGCTAGCTCAATTTTCTATATTGTGACAACACTTGAGACAAAAGCAGCTACCACAAAGCCTTCAAGTAATCCAATCGATCCTGAAGTACGTGATGTCAGGCATCATGCTTCATTTTTAAGCCTTTAATCACGTAGCACTAATCATAAGTTTAGAATGATCACTTTAATTTGCCAATCAACTTGACATGTCCACACTAAATAATCCATAATTTTTTATTTAGATTTCAGAATGACACGAATCCAACGCGAATGATGAGCTAGCTTAATATTCAATAATATGACAAAATTTTAGACCAAAATAACTACGACAAAGCCTCCAAATAATCCAATCTATCCCAAATTGTGTGATGCAATGAATTATTCCACATTTATACGCCTTTACTCAATGAATACCAATGATCAGTTTAGAATGATCATTTAAATAACTGATCAACTTGACATGTCCGCACTAAATCGTCTTTAGCTTTTGATTCAGAGCTAAAAATGACACTAATCCACCATCCACGATAAACTAGCTAAATATTCCATATTGTGACAATATTTGAGACTGAAAGAGCAACGACAAAGCCTCCAAGTAATCCAATGTATCCCAAACTGCGTGATGACATGCGTTACGCTTCATTTGTAAACTTTTTTTAAAGGGGCACCAATGATCAGTTTAGAATTATCCCTATAACTAGCCGATCAAGTTGACATGTCCGCACTAAATCGTCTATAACTTTTGATTTTGAGTTTAGAATGAAACGAACCCAACCCCCATGTTAAACTAGCTCAATATTTTGTACTGTGAAAAAATTTAAAACCAAAACAGCTACGACAAAGCCCCCAAGTAATCCAATCTATCCCAAATTGCATGATGCCACATATTATGCTTCATATATACCTTTTAACTCAATCGGCATCAATGATCAGTTTAGAATAATCATTTTAACTAGCTGATCAACTTGGCATGTCCACAGTAAATCGTCTTTAACGTTTGAATTAGAGGTTAAACTGATATGAATCCAATGCTCACGTTAATCTAACTCAAGTTTCTATATTGTGACAAAATTTAAGACTCAAAGAGCTACGACAAAGCCTCCAAATAATCCAATGAATCCAAAACTACGTGATGCAATGCATTACGCTTCTTTTGTAAACCTTTACTTAAGGGGCACCAATGATCTGTTTAGAATTATCACTATAACTGGCCAATCAAGTTGACATGTCCGCACTAAATCCTCTATAACTTTTGATTTAGAGTTCGGAATGACACGAATCCCGCACCCACATTAAGCTAGCTCAATTTTCCATATTGTGACAATATTTGGGACTGAAAGAGCTATGAAAAAAGTGTCCAAGTAATCATATGTATCCCAAACTGCTTGATTCCAAACATTATGTTTCATTTATAAGCCTTTACTTAAGAAGCACCAATAATCAGTTTAGAATGATCATTTTAACTGGCCGATCAATTTGACATGTCCGCACTAAATCGTCTGTAACGTTTTATTTAGAGCAGAACGACAAGAATCCAACACCCACATTAAGCTTGCTCAATTTTCCATATTGTGACAATATTTGAAACTGAAAGAGCTACGACAAACCCTTCAAGCAATCTAATGTATCCCAAACTGCGTGATGTCATGCATTAGGCTTCATTTTATGCCTTTACTCAAGGAGCGCCAATGACCAGTTTAGAATGATCATTTTAACTAGCTGACCAACTTGACATGTCCGCACTAAATCATTCGTAACTTTTGATTTAGAGTTCAAAATGACACGAATCCAATGCACGTTAAGCTAGCTAAATTTTCCATATTGTGACAACATTTGAGACGGAAAGAACTACAAAAAAGCCTTCAAGTAATCCAGTGTATCCCAAACTTTGTGATGTCATGCATTATGTATAATTTATCAGCCTTTACTCAAGGAGCACGAATGATCAGTCAAGAATGATCATTTTAACTGGCCGATCAACTTGTCATGTCCGCATTAAATCGTCCTTAACTTTTGATTTAGAGTTTAGAATGACACGAATCCAACGTCCACATTAAGCTACCTCAATTTTCTATATTGTGACAACATTTGAGAGTGAAAGAGTTACGAAAAAGCCTCCAAGTAATCCAATGTATCCCAAACTATGTGATGCCATGCATTATGGTTCATATAAGTCTTTATTCAAGGAGCAGCAATGATCAATTTTGAATGATAATTTTAACATGCCAATCAACTTGATATGTCCGCATTAAATCGTTCGTAACTTTTAACTTAGAGTTAATAATGACACGAATCCAACGCCCATGTTAGGCTAGCTAAATTTTCTATATTGTGACAACATTTGAGACTGGAAGAGCTACCAAAAAGCCTCCAAGTAATCAATTTTTTCAGAAACTGCATGATGCTATGAATTATGTTTCATGTATAAGCCTTTACTCAAGGAACAACAATGATCAAATTAGAATGATATATTTAACTAGCCGATCAACTTGACATGTCCGCACTAAATCGTTCGTAACTTTTGATTTAGAGTTCAAAATGACAAGAATCCAATGACCACGTTAAGCTAGCTAAATTTTCTATACTTTGACAACATTTGAGACAGAAAGACCAACGAGAAAGCTTCAAAGAAATCCAATGTGATACCAAACTGTGTGATGGAATGCATTATGCTTCATTTATAATCCTTAACTCAAGGAAAACCAATGATCAAGTTAGAATGGTCATTTAACTGGCTGATCAACTTGACATGTCTGCAATAAATCATCCATAATTTTTGATTTAGAGTTCCGAATGAAACGAATCTTATGCCTACGTTCAACTAGCTCATTTTTCTAAAATGGGACAAAATTTAAGAGCAAAATAGCAAAGAAAAAGCCTCCAAATAATCCAATGTATCCCAAACTGTGTGATGCCATGGATAATGCATCATTTATAAGCTTTTATTCAAGGAGCAAAAATGATCAGTTTAGAATGATCATTTTAACTCGCCGATCAACTTGACATGTCCACACTAAATTATCCGTAACTTTTTATTTAGAGCTCAACATGACATGAGTCCAACACCCACGTTAAGTAGACTCAATTTTCCACGTTGTGATAACATTTGAAACTCAAAGAGCAATGAAAAAGCCTCCAAGAAATCCAATGTATCCCAAACTGTGTTAGGCAATGAATTAGTCTTCATTTATAACCCTTTACTCATGTAGCATCAATGATCAGTTTAGAAAGATCATTTTAACTAACCGATCAACTTGATGTTCCCGCACTAAATCTTCCTTAAATTTTGATTTAGAGTTTAGAATGACACGAATCCAATACCCACATTAAGCTAGCTCAATTTTCTATATTGTGACAACATTGGAGACTAAAAGAGGTACGACAAAGCCTCCAAGTAATCCAATGTATCCCAAACCGTGTGAAGACATGCATTATGCTTCTTTTATAACCCTTACCTCAAGGAGCACCAAAGATCAGTTTAGAATGATAATTGTAACTTGTCGATCAACTCGATATGTACGCACTAAATCGACCTTAATTTTTTATTTAGAGTTCAAAATAATACAAATCAAACGCCCATGTTAAGCTTGCTTAATTTTCAATATAGTGATAAAATTTAAGTTCAAAATAGCTACGACAAAGCCTCCAAGTAATCCAATCTCTCCCAAAACTTTGTGATGCCATGTATTATGCTTCCTTTATAAGCCTTTACTCAAGGAGAACTAGTGATCAGTTTAGAATCATTTTAACTGGCTGATAAACTTGATATATCCGCACTAAATCATATGTATAATTTGATTTGGAGTTCAGAATGGCCGAATCCAACGTACATGTTAAGCTAGCTAAAGTTTCCATATTGTGACAACATTTGAGACGAAAAGAGCTACAAAAAAGTCTCCAAGTAATCCAATGTCTCCCAAAAAGCGTGATGCCTTGCATTATGCTTCATTTATAAGCCTTTACTCAGGCAGCACCAATGATCAGTTTAGAATGATCATTTTAACTAGCCGATCAACTTGACATGTTTGCACTAAATCATTTGTATCTTTTGATTTATAGTTCAGAATGGCAAGAATCCAACGCCTACGTTAGGCTAGCTCAATTTTGCTATGTTGAGATAACAATTGAGACTAAAAGATCTAAGAAAAAGCCTCGATGTAATCCAATATATCCAAAATTGTGTGATGTCATGACTTCTGCTTCATTTATAAGCATTTACTCAAAGAGCACCAATGATCAGTTTAGAATGATCATTCCTACTGGCTGATCAACTTGACATGTGCGAACTAAATCATCAGTAACTTTTGATTTAGCTTTGAGAATGACACGAATCCAATTGGCACGTTAATATAGCTCTACTTTTTATATTGTGACAACATTGGAGACTAAAAGAGCTAAGACAAAGCCTCCAACTAATCCAATGTTTCCCAAACTGCGTGATGTCATGCATTATGCTTCATTTATAAGCCTTTATTCAAGGAGAACCAATGATCAGTTTAGAATGATCATTTTAACTGGCCGATCAACTTGACATGTCCGCACTAAATCGTCCGTAGCTTTTGATTTACAGTTCAAAATGACACGAAACCAACGCCCATGTTAAGCTAGCTCGATTTTATATAATGTGACAAAATTTAAGACCAAAATAGATACGACAAATCCTCAAAGTAATCCAAACTATTCCAAACTGCGTGATGCCGTGCATTATGCTTCATTTATACCCCTTTACTCAAGGAGCACCAATAATAAATTTAGAAATATCACTTTAACTAGCTGATCAAGTTGACATTTCTGCACTAGATTTCCACACAACATTTGAGACTAAAAAAGCTACGACAAAAGCCTCCAAGTAATCCAACTTTGTGTTCATGGGATCTCATGTAAATTATTGTTGTGAGATTTACTTTTATATATATATATATATATGTTACTAAAAAATATTTAAAATAATTACTTATTTAAAAATTAATTAACGTACCGTAAACGTCGTGAACCAAATCTGATGTTCTTTGTACGGAATATCTCTAAATATTGTATATAGTTTGTTCAGAAGAGAATGAAGCATCTTTAATATAGATTTGCTTATTCTATTGTTTGAAATGCCAAACCTATGAAATTTATTAGAATAACGTTCAAATAATTATTTAAATATAATTATAGAAATTTTAAAATACCATGTCGAATTCCCTTGACGCCTCGGATCGAGAAAAGTAAGAAGTTCACGACAAGACAGCTGAACTAATTCTTCAATGGTCATTGGTCGAAAGGAATCATTTCCATATTCTGGAACTTGAGTTGATATAAAACTCAGACTAGGCGAATCCCCACGTCTTTGATAATCTTGATACGACCTTAAAATATTATGATTATGATATTTTATTAGTCTATCTAGCTACATTTACTATTTTTCATTTTCTCTTCGGAACCCAATTTCAAAAATATTATAATTTAATATTATTCAAAAATATTTATATAAAGCATAAAATTTTCAACTCGTTAAAATTTTCCACTCGTTAAAATTTTTCGCTCGTTAAAATTTTTCGCTCGTTAAAATTTTCCGCTCGTTAAAATTTTCCGCTCGTAGTGGAAAATTTTCCGCTCGTAGTGGAAAATTTTCCGCTCGTAGTGGAAAATTTTCCGCTCGTAGTGGAAAATTTTCCGCTCGTAGTGGAAAATTTTCCGCTCTTAGTGGAAAATTTTCCGCTCGTAGTGGAAAATTTTCCGCTCGTAGTGGAAAATTTTCCGCTCGTAGTGGAAAATTTTCCGCTCGTAGTGGGAAATTTTCCGCTCGTAGTGGGAAATTTTCCGCTCGTAGTGGAAATTTTCCGCTCGTAGTGGAAATTTTCCACTCGTAGTGGAAATTTT
>JAEVFF010000111.1:38933-62368 GCA_018901945.1 Pugionium dolabratum | reverse complement strand
CTCTTAGTGGAAAATTTTCCGCTCTTAGTGGAAAATTTTCCGCTCGTTAAAATTTTCCACTCGTTAAAATTTTCCACTCGTTAAAATTTTCCACTCGTTAAAATTTTCCACTCGTTAAAATTTTCCACTACGAGTGGAAAATTTTCCACTCGTTAAAATAAAATTTTCCACTCGTAGTGGAAAATTTTCCACTCGTAGTGGAAAATTTTCCACTCGTTAAAATTTTCCACTCGTAGTGGAAAATTTTCCACTCGTTAAAATTTTCCACTCGTTAAAATTTTCCACTCGTTAAAATTTTCCACTCGTAGTGGAAAATTTTCCGCTCGTAGTGGAAAATTTTCCACTCGTTAAAATTTTCCACTCGTAGTGGAAAATTTTCCGCTCGTAGTGGAAAATTTTCCGCTCGTAGTGGAAAATTTTCCGCTCGTAGTGGAAAATTTTCCGCTCGTAGTGGAAAATTTTCCGCTCGTAGTGGAAAATTTTCCGCTCGTAGTGGAAAATTTTCCGCTCTTAGTGGAAAATTTTCCGCTCTTAGTGGAAAATTTTCCGCTCGTTAAAATTTTCCACTCGTTAAAATTTTCCACTCGTTAAAATTTTCCACTCGTTAAAATTTTCCACTCGTTAAAATTTTCCACTACGAGTGGAAAATTTTCCACTCGTTAAAATAAAATTTTCCACTCGTAGTGGAAAATTTTCCACTCGTAGTGGAAAATTTTCCACTCGTTAAAATTTTCCACTCGTAGTGGAAAATTTTCCACTCGTTAAAATTTTCCACTCGTTAAAATTTTCCACTCGTTAAAATTTTCCACTCGTAGTGGAAAATTTTCCGCTCGTAGTGGAAAATTTTCCGCTCGTAGTGGAAAATTTTCCGCTCGTAGTGGAAAATTTTACGCTCGTAGTGGAAAATTTTCCGCTCGTAGTGGAAAATTTTCCACTCTTAGTGGAAAATTTTCCGCTCGTAGTGGAAAATTTTCCGCTCGTAGTGGAAAATTTTCCGCTCGTAGTGGAAAATTTTCCGCTCGTAGTGGAAAATTTTCCGCTCGTAGTGGAAAATTTTCCGCTCGTAGTGGGAAATTTTCCGCTCGTAGTGGGAAATTTTCCGCTCGTAGTGGAAATTTTCCGCTCGTAGTGGAAATTTTCCACTCGTAGTGGAAATTTTCCACTCGTAGTGGAAATTTTCCACTCGTTAAAATTTTCCACTCGTTAAAATTTACCACTCGTAGTGGAAAATTTTCCACTCCTTAAAATTTTCCACTCCTTAAAATTTTCCACTCCTTAAAATTTTCCACTCCTTAAAATTTTCCACTCCTTAAAATTTTCCACTCGTTAAAATTTTCCACTCGTTAAAATTATCCACTCGTTAAAATTTTCCACTCGTTAAAATTATCCACTCGTTAAAATTATCTTGAATTGGAAACAGTGAATTTTCACATTAGCAACTTTTAAACCAAAATTGGTTCAACTTTGGAATCGAAATTTCAACGGTTTAGCTTTTACCAATCTGAGATCACTAAAAACCGTATGCGAATATCATAACTAATTTTACAATATTCGTAGGTTACAACAAGATACAAAATTATTGAAAAATCTATAACAGAAATCAGACATAACATTCAAGCTGAAAACCGTGCATGTTCGCCAAATTGCCAATCCACGTTGCAAAGATGTTTTCGACGGCTTTCCAATGGACGTCGTCTGTAATCCATTGGTATTTATAAATTTTGACACAAAAATTTATAAATTTAAAATTTAAATTATCATAGGATTTATATATGATGATAATGTGATATTCGAACAATATTTTTCTTGAAAACATAAATAATAAATTTAGGTATTTAATACAATAAATAAAAGTATGAATTTGATTTTATATAGTTTACTTAATAATAGTTTGTTAGAAACATCACACGTAACACTATCATGGTTTATATCATGCATAATATATAATACCCTTCATTTTTAATTGCTCCTCTGATTTATAAAACTAGAGAAAACCAATTAGATTAGTAGTTATACCATTTCAGATGTCATTTCATAATTGTGAAATTCAATTTTATAATTTTAATAAAAATACTAGATTATTGGATCATGTAGTTGTAGAACCGATGATAAAAATTCTAACAAAAATTTTAATTACACATTGCCCATATCCGTATTTATAACTATTTGAGCTCGCCATTCCACAGAGGAGATGACTACAAATTCCATAACTATGGTTTTCGATTTATATTGGAACTATTAATAAAACTCTTTATTTTGAAAAAACAATAGAGTATATAACAATAGAAATGTGTACCATTTCACTTTTTTCAATCCATATATTTTTTTAGAATTTTAAATCTATTAAATTCTGTATTTATAATTTTAAATCTATTAAATTCTGTATTTATAATTACTATTCATCGTAAAATCGTCGAAAATTACATATGGATTTTCGACGGATAAAACAACACCATCGTCAATCCATCGGATTCCGAATCTAGTGTTTCGAAAAATGTTCCAACACGATAGTGTATAGCATCAATACTCTAAGTTGTCAGGAATCTGATTGTAATGTCAGAAGGAATTCCGATGGATATAACAACATCGTCGGCAATCCATCAGATTCATAATCCGATGTTTCAAAAAAAATCTCCAACACGATAGAATATAACATCAATACCCTAAGTCATTGGGAATCCGACTATAATTTCTGATGGAATAGTGACGGATGTTACAATTTCGTCAAAAATCTAACGGAATAATCTGGACGACTGTCATAACTTTGTCGGACAGAGATATTTAAAATTTTAGAAAATATTATTTAACACTGAAAATTAAAGTATCATAAAAACTAAAACATTATTATCACATATTTAATTTGAAGCTTCCAAAGTATCTGAATTTTCGTCGTCAAACTCGCCAATCTCTTCTTCTGAATCTTGAAATATGTTGTAATCTCGGTGATTGGTGTCGTCAACAACAAGGTTAACTTCAAGAAAGGTCTCTGTGGAACCTAAGTTACCAATTGTGCTTTGCTGCATAGGGTCTTGCTCGGTAACACCACATACCATTCCTTTATAATGTATTGAGGTCACTGTAATATAAAGATCTTGCTTGTTCCTCACACGAAGATATCGAATGTAACAAACCGTTTCCGCTTGTGATACAAGTATAAAAAGATCATATTTTCTATGTCGCTTACGAGAGTGGACAGATGTATCACCAAATTCGTCTTGACGTTGACACATGACAGGATCATAGCAGTCACAGTAGAACACAATACACCTTAAATCAATCATTCGTGGATAGTGAACTTCTAATATTTCGCGAAACACACCGTTGTATACAATTTCACCATATTGAGATGATATAACATAATTACAATTTGTTTGTGAATTTCCTTCGCCATAACTATGACTTTTGTGAAATATAACATAATATTTCAAAAAAAAATCTTCTCAATGTGCATAACATCTAGATTATGGCGCAACAAATGGTCCTTCCAATATGGTAAATTGCAAAAATACTCTTTTGTGCCAATTATGGTGTTCGACACAACCATCAACAGGGTAATGTCCGTTACCTCCACATGAAGCCGTTCTCTCATCACCAAAATCTCTAAGTTGAGTCATCATATAATTCCCGTCAAGCAGAGGAGGTGGACCATCAATTTTTTTTTCCTTAAACAATGTCGTGCTCCAGCGATATGGATGATCTTGTGGTAGAAATCGTCGATGACAATCGAACCAACTACTCTTTTGTCCGTGTTTCAGTTGGAACACATCAGTATTATCTTGAGAATATGGGCATGCAAATCTTACATGGGTAGACCATCCTGATAACATACCATATGCTGAAAAATCATTTATGGTCCACATAAGTACTCTCGCATCAAAAAGGTCTGGTGGTTGGAAACATCAAATGCTTCGACACCATTTTCCCACAACATTTTTAACTCATGAATTAGTGGTTGCAAGAAAATATCAAACGATCACTTAGGAGGCTCTGGACCGGAGACGAGAATTGTTAGAAATAAAAATTCTCTTTTCATGCACAATGCAGGAGGCAAATTATAAGGTGTCACGATAACTGGCCACAACGAATATTGCCTCTCATGCTTCCCAAAAGGGTTGAATCCATCTGTAGATAACCCGAGGTATATGTTCCTAGGCTCATATGCAAAAATAGGATAAACCTCCTTAAATTGTTTCCATGCTTTTGCATCCGAGGGATGCACAATTTCTCCATTTGAGTTATGTTCTGCATGCCATCTCATAGGCTTTGTTGTGTGTTCAGATTGATATGATCTCTTTAACCTCTCTGTTAATAGCAAATATCACAGCCTTGTCTCTTGAAATCAAGGTTTGTGACAAAATCGGCACTTCATGCGGTTTTCATCATTTCACCAATATATTGTCAATACATACATCAATCATCTAATACGGCAAACCAAGACCGGCTACAAGTTTTTGAACCTCGTAATATGATGTCTTCAGGTAATACATCTCTGACAAAATCAGCTATCGCATTCACACAATCTTCAACCAAGTTAAAATCCATCTTTAGCGTCATCAACCTACTTGCAGCAGATAAAGGCGATAATCCATCTCTACATCCTTTATACAAAGGCTGCTTCGATGCATCTAACTTATCAAAAAATTCCAAATTAGGTTCCTCTATTCAACTCCTATCTTCAATGTACGATGCTTTTTGTTGACAAACGCATCATTCACCATTTGAAAAATACTTCCGTTTATATCAATTTTGGATGCTGATTCCTCTACTCTAACATTAGTACTATTTAACCTTTTTGAACTACTCTCATAATATTGCATCGTTGCATCAGTTTCTCCATGTGAATACCAAATTTTGTAACCCGGCATAAATCCGTCCTATACAAATGATTGAATACTTCTCTAACAGAGATTAATCTTTGATTTCGACGTTTAATACATGGACAATACATTTTACAGTATTCCAATGACATGATATTGTTTGATGCAAATGTCATAAACTCCTCAACACCTTGTGCAAATTCATCCGTCCACTCCCCCGTAGTTGAATTATACCGAGGATTATCCATCCATGATAGAAAATAAGCCTTTAATCAAGAGCACCAATGATTAGTTTATAATGATTTACTGGCCGATCAACATGATATGTACGACCTAAATCATCAATAACTTTTGATTTAGAGCTCAAAATGACACGAATCCAACACCAACGTTATGCTAGCTCAATTTTATATATTGTGGCAAAATTTAAGACTGAAAACGCTACGAAAAAGTTTCCAAGTAATCCAATCTATTCCGAACTGTGTGATGCCATGCATTATGTTTCATTGATAATCCTTTACTCAAGGAGCACCAATGATAAGTTTAGAATGATCATTTTTACTAGCTGATAAACTTTACATGTCCGCACAATCTTTAACTTTTGATTTATAGCTCAAAATGACCGGAGTCCAACGCTCACATTAAGGTAGCTCAATTTTGCATATTGTGACAACAAATTAGACTGAAAGAGTTTCAAAAAATCCTCCATGTAATCCAATGAATCCAAAATTCGTGATGTCATGCATTATGGTTCATTTACAAGCCTTTACTTAAGGAGCACCGATGACCAGTTTAAAATGATAATTTTAACTGGCCGATCAACTTGACATATCCGCACTAAATCATCTGTAACTTTTGTTTTGAGTTTAGAATGACACGAATCCATCGTCCACGTTAAGATAGCTCAATTTTCTATACTGTGACAACATTTGAGACTGAAAGAGCTACGAAACAGCCTCCAAGTAATTTAATGTATCCCAAACTGCAAGATGCCACGCATTATACTTCATTTATAAGCCTTTACTCCAGGAGCACCAATGATCAGTTTAGAATGATCATTTTAACATGCCAATCAACCTGACTTTTCTGCATTATACCGTCCGTAACTTTTTATTTAGAGCTCAAAATGACACAAATCCAACACTCACGTTAAGCTAGCTCAATTTTCTATATTCTGACAAAATTTAAGACAAAAATAGCTACGACAAAGCTGCAAAGTAATCCAGTCTATTCCAAACTGAGTGATGCCATGCATTATGCTTCATTTATAACCCATTAGTCGAGGAGCACCAATGAAGTAGTTTATAATGATCATTTTAATTGGCCGATCAACGTGACATTTCCGCACTAAATCATCTTTAACGATTACTTTAGAGTTGAGAATGACACGAATCCAATGCCCACGTTAGTCTACCTCAATTTTCCGTATTGTGACAACATTTGAGATTAAAAGAGTTACGAAAAATTCTCCAAGTAATCCAATGTATCCCAAACTGCGTGATGCCATGCATTATGCTTCATTTATAAGCCTTTACGCAAGGAGCACCAATAATCAGTTTAGAATGATCATTTTAACAGACCAATCAACCTAACATATCTGCACTAAATCATTCGTAACTTTTGATTTAAAGTTCAAAATGACACGAATCCAATGCCCACGTTAAGCTAGCTAAATTTTCCATATTGTGACAACAATTGAGACTGAAAGAACTACGGAAAAGCCTCCAAGTAAGCCAATGTATCCCAAACATTGTGATGCCATGCAATATGCATCATTTATAAGCCTTTACTCAAGGAGCACGAATGACCAGTTTAGAATGATCATTTTAACTGGCCTATCAACTTGAAATGTCCACAGTAAATCGTCCGTAACTTTTTATTTAGAGTTCAGAATGACACGAATCTGACGTCCACATTAAGCTAGCTCAATATTCAATATTTTGACAACATTTGAGACTGAAAGAGCTACGAAAAAGCCTTTAAGTAATCCAATGTATCCCAAACTGCGTGATGTCACGCATTATGATTCATTTATAAGTCTTTACTCGAAGAGCAGCAATGATCAGTTTAGAATGATAATTTTAACATGCCAATCAACTTGACATGTACACACTTAATCGTTCTTAACTTTTAACCTCGAGTTCGGAATGACACGAATCCAATGCCTATGTTAGGCTATCTCAATCAGTTTAGAATGATCACTTTAAATGGCCGATACACTTGACATGTCCGTGTTAAATTGTCGAATATTATGAATTGTGAAAAAATTTAAGACCAAAATAGCTACGACAAATCCTCGAAATAATCCAATCTATCCCAAACTTCGTGGTGGCATTTACTTGACATTTTTAATGGCTGATCAACTTGATATTTACGCACTAAATCATCCCTAGCTTTTGATTTAGAGTTCAGAATGACACAAATCCAATGCCCATGTTTTAGTAGCTCAATTTTCTATATTGTGACAACATTTGAGAGTAAAAGATCTACCACAAAGCCTTCAAGTGATCCAATCTATCCTAAACTGTGTGATGCCATGAAATATGCTTCACTTATAAGCCTTTACTCAAGCAGCACTAATGATCAGTTTAGAATGATCAGTTTAGAATGATCACTTTAGAATGATCACTTAACTGGTTGATCAACTTGACATGTCCGCACTAAATCGTCCATACTTTTTGATTTTGAGTTGAGAATTACGCGAATCCAACGCCCACGTTAAGTTAGCCAAATATTCTCTATTGTGACAAAATATAAGACCAAAATAGCTACGACAAAGCCTCCAAATAGTCCAATCTATCCAAACTGCGTGATGTAAAGTATTATACTTCATTTGTAAACGTTTGCTCAATGAGCACCAATGATCAGTTTAGAATGATAATTTTAACTGGCTGATCAACTTGACATGTACGCACTAAATCGTCCGTAACTTTTGATTTACAGTTTAGAATGACAAGAATACAATGCCCACGTTAAAGTAACTCAATTTTTTTTATTGTGACAAAATTTGAGACTGAAAGAGCTACCACAAAGCCTTCAACTAATCCAATCTATCCTTAATTGTGGGATGCCATGAATTATGCTTCATTTATAATCAATTTAGAATAATCAATTTAACTTGCCGATCAACTTGACATGTTTGCACTAAATCGTCCGTAACTTTTGATTTAGAGTTCTGAATGACAGGAATCCAATGTCCACGTTAAGCTAGCTCAATATTATATATTGCGACAAAATTTAAGACACATAGAGGTACGACAAAGCCTCCCAGGAATCCAATCTCTCTTAAACTGCGTGATGCCATGCATTATGCTTCATTTGTAAACCTTTTTTCAAAGATCACCAATGATCAGTTTATAATATCAATTTAACTCGCCGATAAACTTGACATGTCCGCACTAAATCATCCGTAACTTTTGATTTAGAGTTCAGAATGACATGAATCAAATGCCCACATTAAGCTCGGTCAATATTCTATATTATGACAAAAATTAAGACCGAAATAGCTACGACAAAGCCTCCATGTAATCCAGTGTATTCCAAACTACGTGATGCCTTGCATTATGCTTCATTTATAAGCCTTTACTAAAGGAGCACCTAAGATCAGTTTCTAATGAACATTTTAACTGGCCGATCAACTTGACATTGACGCACTAAATCGTCTGCAAGTTTTGATTTAGAGCTCAGAATGAGATGAATCCAATGTCTACGTTAAGCTAGCTCAATATTCTATTTTGTGACAATATTTAAGACCCAAATTGCTCAAACAATGCCCCCAATTAATCTAATGTATTCCAAACTGCGTGATGCCATGTATTATGCCTCATTTATAGGCCTTTACTAAAGGAGCACCAATGATCAGTTTAGAACGATCGTTTTAACAGGCCGATCAAGTTGATATGTACGCACTAAATTGTCCATAACTTTTGATTTAGAGTTTAGAATGACATGAATCCAATGACGACGTTAAGCTAGCCCAATTTTTTATATTGTGAAAATTTTGAAACTAAAAGAGCTACCACAAAGCCTTCAAATAATCCAATCTATCCTGACCTGCGTGATTCTATTCATTAAGCTTCGTTTATAACCTTTACTCAAGGAGCACTAATAATCAGTTTAGAGTGATCAGTTTAGAGTGATCACTTTAAGTGGTAAATCAACTTGACATGTCGCGCTATATTGTCCGTAAATTTAGATTTCGAGTTTAGAATGACACGAATCCAACGGCCACGTTAAGCTAGGTGAATATTCTATATTGTGACAAAATATATGACCGAACGAGCAACAACAAACCCTCCAAGTAATCCAATCTATCGCAAATTGCGTGATGCCATGAATTATTCTTCTTTTATACGCCTTTACTCAATGAGCACCAATGATCAGTTTAGGATGATCAACTTGACCTTTCCACACTAAATCGTCTTTAACATTTGATTTAGAGCTTAAAATGACATGAATCCAATGTTCACGTTAATCTAGTTCAATGTTCAATATTGTGACAACATTTAAGATTGAAAGAGCTACGATAAAGCCTTTAAGTAATCCAATATATCCCAAACTATGTGATGCCATGCATTATGCTTCATTTGTAAACCATTGCTCAATGGGCACCAGTGATCAGTTTATAATGATCATTTTAACTAGTTGATGAAGTTGACATGTCCGCACTAAATCGTCTTTACCATTTGATTTAGAACTCAAACTGATATGAATCGAACGTCCACGTTAATCTATTTCAATTTCCAATCTTGTGAAAACATTTGATGCTCAAAGAGCTATGACAAGGCCTACAAGTAATCCAATGTATCCCAAACTGCGTGAGGCCATGCATTATGCTTCATTCATAAGCCTTTACTCATGGAGCACCAATGATCAATTTAGAATGATCATTTTAACAGGTCGATCAACTTGACATGTCTGCACTAAATCGTACGTAACTTTTTATTTAGAGTTCAGATGAGTAGAATCTAACTCCCATGTTAAGCTAGCTCAATATTTTATATTATGACAAAAATTAAGAACGAAATGGCTTCAATAAAGCCTCCAATTAATCCAATGTATCCCGAACTGCATGATGCTATGCATTATGCTTCATTTGTAAACCATTGCTCAATGAGCACCAGCGATCAGTTTAGAATGATCATTTTAACTAGCTGATCAACTTGACATGTCCGGACTAAATAGTCCGTAACTTTTGACTTAGAGTTCAGAATGACACGAATCCAACGCCCACGTTAAGCTAGCTCAAAATTCTATATTGTTATAAAATTTTAGACAAAAATAGATACATTAAGGGATCCAAGTAATCCAATCTATCCAAGCTGCGTGATGCCATGCAATATGCTGAATTTGTAAACCTTTGCTCAATACACACCAATGATTAGTTTAGAATGATCATTTTAACTAGCTGATGAACTTTACATGTCCGCACTAAATCATCTTTAACATCTGATTTAGAACTCAAAATGATATCAATCCAACGGCCACATTAATTTTTAGATCAATTTTCAATAACGTGACAAAAATTAAGAACGAAATCACTAAGACAAAGCCTCCTAGTAATCCAATCTATCCCAAATTGCATGATGCAATGCATTATGCTTCCTTTAAAATCCTTTACCAATTAGCACCAATGTCAGTTTAGAATGATCATTTTAACTAGTCGATAAACTTGACATGTCTGCACAAAATCGTCCGTAAATTTTGATTTAGAGTTCAGAATGACATGAATCCAACACCCACGTTAAGCTAGCTCAATATCCTATATTGTGACAAAACTTAAGACCAAAATAGATACAACAAAACCTCTAAATAATCTAATCTATCCCAAATTGCATGATGCCATGCATTATGATTCATTTATAAGCCTTCACTCAATGATCACCAATGATCAGTTTAGATTGATCATTTTAACTAGCTGATCAACCTGACATGTCCGGACTAAATCGACTTAAACATTGTATTTAGAGCTCAAAATGACATGAATCCAATGACAATGATAATTTAGCTCAATTTTCCATATTGTGACAACATTTCAGACTGAAAGAGCTAGACAAAGCCTCAAAGTAATGCAATCTATCCCGAACTGCGTGATGTCATGCATTATGTTTCACTTATAAACCTTTACTGAAGGGGCACCAGTGATCCGTTTAGAATGATCACTTTAACTGGCCGATCAAGTTGACATGTTCGCACTAAATCATCCAAAATTTTTGATTTATAGTTCAAAATGAAACGAACCACACCTACGTTAAGCAAGCTCAATATTTTGTATTGTGACCAAATTTAAGACCGAGATAGCTACGACAAAGCCTCCAACTAATCTAATCTATCCAAAATTGTGTGATGCCATGAATCAACGAGCAACAATGATCCGTTTAAAATGATCATTTAAATAGCTGATCAACTTGACATGTCCGAACTATATCGTCTTTAACTTTTGATTTAGAGCTCAAAACGACACTAATCCACCGCCCATGTTAACCTAGCTCAATTGTCCATATTGTGACAATATTTGAGACTTAAAGAGCTACGACAAAGCCTCCAAGTAATCCAATATATCCCAAACTACGTGATACAATGCATTACGCTTCATTTATAAGTCATTACTCAATGACCACCAATGATCAATTTAGAATGATCATTTTAACTAGCCGTTGAACTTGACATGTACACATTAGATCGTTTGTAACTTTTGATTTACAGTTCCGAATGACACGAATCAAACACCAACTTTAAGGTAGGTCAACTTTCTATATTATGACAACATTTGAGAATGAAAGAGTTACAATAAAGCCTTCAAGTAATCAAATGAATCCAAAACTGCTTGATGCCATGCATTGTGCTTCATTTATAAGCCTTTACTCAAGGAGCACCAATGATTAGTTTAGAATGATCATTTTAACTGGTCGACCAACTTGACATGTCCACCCTAAATTGTCTGTTACTTTTGATATACAGTTCCGAATGACACGAATCCAATGTCCACATTTAGCTAGCTCAATTTTCTATATTGTGACAACACTTGAGACAAAAACAGCTACCACAAAGCCTTCAAGTAATCCAATCTATCCTAAACTGTGTGATGTCATGCATCATGCTTCATTTTTAAGCCTTTAATCACGTAGAACTAATGATCAGTTTAGAAAGATCACTTTAACTGGCCAATTAACTTGACATGTCCCCACTAAATCATCCATAATTTTTGATTTAGAGTTCAAAATGTCATGAATCCAATGCCAATGATGAGCTAGCTAAATATTCCATATTATGACAAATATTTAGACCGAAATAGTTACGACAAAGCCTCCAAATAATCCAATCTATCCAAAATTGTGTGATGCCAAGAATTATTCCTCATTTATATGCCTTTACTCAATGAACACCAATGATCAGTTTAGAATGATCATTTAAATAACTGATCAATTTGACATGTCCGCACTAAATCGTCTTTACCTTTTGATTTAGATCTCAAAATGACACTAGTCCACCACCCACGTTAAACTAGCTAAATTTTTCATATTGTGACAATATTTGAGACTGAAAGAGACACGACAAAGCCTCCAAGTAATCCAATGTATCCCAAACTGCGTTATGCCATGCGTTACGCTTCATTTGTAAACCTTTAATGAAGGGGCACCAATGATCTGTTTAGAATGATCACTATAACTGGCCGATCAAGTTGACATGTCCGTACTAAATTGTCTGTAACTTTTCATTTTGAGTTCGGAATGAAATGAATCCAACGGCCACATTAAGTTAGCTCAATATTTTGTACTGTGAAAAAAATTTAAAACCAAAACAGTTACAACAAAGCCTCTAAGTAATCCAATCTATCCAAAATTGCATGGAGGCACACATTATGCTTCATATATTCCCTTTAACTCAATGAGAATCAATGATCAGTTTAGAATGATCATTTTAACTAGCTGATCAACTTGGCATGTCCGTCGTAAATCATCTTTAACTTTTGAATTAAAGGTCAAACTGATACGAATCCAACGCTCACGTTTATAAGCTAGCTCAATTTTCTATATTGTGACAAAATTTAATACTTAAAGAGCTACGACAAAGCCTCCTAGTAATCCAATATATCCGAAACTACGTGATGCAATGCATTATGCTTCATTTATAAGTCTTTACTCAATGACCACCAATGATCAGTTTAGAATGATCATTTTAACTGGAAGATCAAGTTGTCATGTCCGCACTAAATCGTTCATAACTTTTGATTTCGAGTTTAGAGTTACACAAATCCAATGCAAGTAAGGCTAGCTCAAATGACTATAGTGTGACAAAAATGAAGAACGAAATAGCAACGACAAAGCCTTCAAGTAATCGAATCTATCCTAAGCTTCGTGATGCCATGCATTGTGCTTCATTTATATGCCTTTGCTCAATGAGCACCAATGATCAGTTTAGAATGATCATTTTAACTACCTGATCAACTTGAAATATCCACACTAAATTTTCTTTAAATTTTGATTTAGAGATCAAAATGACATGAATCCAACACCCACGTTAAGCAAGATACATTTTCCATATTGTGACAACATTTCAGAATGAAAGAGCTATACAAAGTGATGGGGGCATCAGATCGTATGGCCGCCTAGGAGACCAGATTGGCCGACCAGAGAGCTTTCCCGAGACAGCCGGGCCATTTGGCGCGCCTGCCAGCCCAAGCTGTACCGCCGAGCCTACGACCAGCCGGGCCGGACCGATCAACCTTTCTGGCGGAGAGGTCTGAACCTCCGGCCCAACTGGCAGCGACGTGGATGACACCGCCGGCCCAATTGGTGATGCCGCCGGCTCCGGGATCAACCTGGCCGGCTCCGATGACAATACGGCAAGTACCTCGCACAGTCCAGCCAGTACAGCCGATCCATCCGATTGCACAACAATTTCAAAATCTACACAAAGATACTCGGAGATGAAGTTTCTACACCAGTGGTGCCACCAGGAGCAATGACAAGGAGCAGATCAAGGGCGCTCTTCCACAAGTTTAGTTTGTGGGTGATCGACAAAGAGCATTGGGCCAAGAGTGCAAGGAAGAGCCCAAAGGCTTCTCAACAATACAAAGGACTTCAGAGACTTGGGCTTTAGTGGCAAGAGAGGTCAGGACCCAAAGTTTCATAGCCCTACTCGAAGTCGAAGACTAGGAGCTAGGCGCGTGCATGCCACAAGGTCGGCCACCTTCCATTTCTTGGCCGATAGGTAAGAATGGTAAGTTTTCAAATTATATACTTGCCTTTTTCTGTATTGTAGGGTAGGATTTAGAATGTTTACATATGGAGTCAAAGACAATTTAGGTAGAAGTCTTTTTCGGTTATTCCCTTTTGTAATTTTTCCTTTTGTGCACTTTTGTAAGTTTTCCATTTTTCTTTATTGAGTCGACCCTAGAAGGTCAAGCTGCCAAGCATATTAATAAGGCTCCTTCAGCATTGTAGTTCGACAACCTTTTTCTGATATTAATACAGATCGAATTTTCTTTCTACAAGTTTTTCTCTCAAGAGACTTGTGCGCTTAGAACCTAGTCGAGACCGGCCCTCCTAGCTTCTAAGTTTGGTATTTATCACGAGGTTCATCACCCCTCGTGTGGTTCACTTCACCCTTCCATCCATTACCAAACAGAAATTCCCCATCCAGAAGCCTAAGGTCGAGTTTCTCACCTAATCTTCTCCAAACAGCCCACGCGCGTACATCCTTGATTCGAGACTTGTATCATTTTGTTATCAGAGCTTAAAGCTCCTAAACCCAGGTTGTTTCTATCCTTTACTTAGTCTTGTTTCCAGTTCTTGCATTAGTTTAAGTTTCATTCAAACAAAATAAAAAATAACATCTAATTCAATCCGAGTGCATCTAGCTCCTACGTGCATCACAAGGGTTTAGATTCATTCTTGCATTGCAATTTTCGTCTTTCCTTTTTGTTAAAAGCATACTTCCATTCCTCATTAAGTTAAATTAAAAAACAAAAGAAAATAATAATAACAAAAGAAAATCGACCAAAAAAACAACTAGCATTTTTTCGCATTAACTACTAGCAAGTTTCCTTTTTACTTTTTCCAATTTTTTCAAGTTTTTCCTTTTTATATAGTTGCAACTTTTCCTATAAAAGAAAATCCTCCTAATCGAATTTCAGGAGCAGAATAACTTGTTTGTTTCTTGTAGCACACAATGGCAGAAGGAAACCAGGATGCAACCGAGGCCATGATGGCCATGTTCACCACCCTCCAAACACAACTCGCATCAATCGGCGAGAGGTTGGAGCGCGTGGAGAGGCCGGTGAGATTCCAGGCCATAAGGCACGTGAGGGCTGAGCAAGGCAATGCTGAGGGTCCTGAACACCCTAGGACACGGCTCGAACAAGAAGAGCCCCAGCCGGTTGGAGATGAAGACGCGTAGCCTCACGGTTATCACCCTAGGCCGAGAGGGACCTCCACGGCAACCAGAAGCAGAAGGCGATGGCTTCGAGCCCTATGGTCATCACCAGAGACCCAGAATGCTCCATAGACATCATGAGGATGGAGATGATTATGCCTACAACTGGGTAAACAATCATGATGTGAAATTGACACCTCCTAGTTTTGCAGGAAGAGTAAACCCCGAGGCCTATCTAGATTGGGAGAGGAGGATGGACCACATCTTCGATCATTACAACCAACCAGGCCTAGGAGAGTCTCCACGGCAGTAGCACAACTCACGGATAATGCCCTCATCTGGTGGAATCGTGAGGCTTCTAACCGAAGGAGGAGAAGGTTGAGACCCGTAGATTCTTGGGTCGACATGAAAGACCTCATGAGGCAAAGGTTTGTTCCACCCTATTTCCATAGGGATTTGCAACGACGTTTTCATACTCTTAAGCAGGCCACCAGATCAGTAGATTCGTACTACGAAGAGTTAAGGAACAGGCTGGAGCTCAATGACGATGGAGAGGCCTTGATGGCGCAATTCTTGGATGGACTACAAGAGAGAATCAGCCGCAAGGTGGAGAGGCAAATCTACAATGACTTTAAAGACTTGTTCCACCTATCTGTCCAGGCTGAGCAGCACATCAGGCGTAAGAGCCAAGACATCCGCAGCAAGCCTAAGACGCCTTGGGCACCAAGCAATAGCCCCAAGCCCATAGACAAAGGCAAGAGCATAGAGATCGAATCACGGTTCAAGAGCAAGCCTCCTGAGCAAACCCGTGATTAAAGAGAGCCTAGTAAGTCTTCCAACCCTAAAAGATCATGTGACATCACTTGTTTTAAGTGTAGGGGTCGTGGACACATCTCAAGGGAGTGCCCAAACAACCGGGTCATGCTGGTTACGGAAACTGGAGAGTATGAATCCCAAGATGAGGAGGACTATGAGCAAGAAGGGGAATACGGTGACATTGAGTACCCGGATGTGGGGGAAGTGCTGGTCACTAGACGCATTCTCAGTGCAATGGTAGATCCATCAGAGACCATTCAACGGGAGAACATCTTTCACAGCCGGTGCACCATCAAGGGCAAGGTATGTAACCTCATCATAGATGGTGGTTCTTGCACTAACGTTGCTAGTGCATGTATGGTGGATAAGCTAGGTCTAGAGAAGACAAGGCACCGTGGACCAAATAGACTGAGATGGGTTGATGACAAGGTCGAGCTCAAGATCCATGAGCAAGTAATCGTGCCATTCAGTGTGGACAGATACCAAGACCAGGTAGTTTGCGATGTAGTACCAATGCAAGCTGACCATCTTCTGTTAGGGAGGTGATGGGGACATCAGGTCGTATGGCCGGCCAGGAGACCAGACTGGCCAACCAGGGAGCTTGCCCGACACAGCCGGGCCATTTGGCACGTCTGCCAGCCCAAACGGTACCACCGGACCCTCGACCAACAGAACCGGACCGATCAGCATTGCCGGCGGAGAGGCCCAAACCTCCGGCACAACTAGTGGCAACGTGGATGACACCGCCGGTGCCATTGGTGACGCCGCCGACTCTGGAATCAACTTGGCCGGTCCAGAAAGCATTCCGGCCAGCACCTCGCGCAGTCCAGCCGGTACAGCCGATCCAGCCGAGTACACGGGCATTTCAGCATCTACACAGGGAGACTCGGACCAGATAAGCTACCAGTTCGAGGACATGCATCTAGAGGAAGTCTCTACACCAGTGGTGCCACCAGGAGCAGTGACAAGGAGCAGATCAAGAGCACTCTTCCACAAGTTCAGTTTATGGGTCGACAAGCTCCTAGAGGAAGATCGACCAAGGACAGTGGACCAGAAGTGCAAAGAAGAGTCCAAAGGCTTCTAAAAATGCAAGGGACTTCAGAGACTTGGGCTTTAGTGGAAAGAGAGATCAGGGCCCAAAGATTGCTAACCCTACTCAAAGTCGAAGACTAGGAGCAAGGCGCGTGCATGCCACAAGGACGGCCACCTTCCATTTCTTGGCCGTGAGGTAAGAAACGTAAGTTTTCAATTCGAATATATGCCTCTTTCTGTTTTGCAGGGTAGGATCTCGATTGTTTACATTTTTGAGTCAAAGAAATTTTAGGAATTGGTCATTTTTCGGTTATGCACTTTTGTACATTTTCCATTTGTGCACTTTTGTAAACTTTCCTTTTCTTTCTTTGAGTCGACCCTAGAAGGTCAAGCTGTCGAGCATATTAATAAGGCTCCTTCCGGCATTGTAGTTCGTCGACCTTTTTGATATTAATAATGTAAAACTTTCTTCCTACAAGCTTTCTCTCAAAAGAGACTTGTGCGCTTAGAACCTAGTTGAGACCAGCCCTCATAGCTCTAAGTTTGTGATTTATCACGAGGTTCATCACCCCTCGTGTGGTTCACTTCACCCTTCCATCTCATACCAACCAGAAAACACCTATCCCGAAGATTAAGGTCGAGTTTCTCACCTAACCTTCTCCAAACAGCACACGCGCATCCAAGCCTTGTATCGAGGCTTGTATCATTTTGGTATCAGAGCTTAAAGCTCCTAAACCAGGTTGTTTCTATCCTTTTGTTAGTTTTTTTTCTTGTTCTTGCATTATTTTAAGTCGCATTCAAGAAAAAAAAAATAACACTAAACTCCAAACCGAGTGCATCTAGCTTCTACGTGTATCAGTAGGGCGTAGATTCACTTTTGCATTGCCATTCACGTTTTCTTTTTTGTTCAAATTATATTTCCATTATTTTTAAGTTAAATTAAAAAAAAAGAAAAATAAAATAGGAAAAATACCAAAAGAATTCGAATTGGACAGCTAGCACAAGTTGTAGGAAGTTTCCATTTTTCTAAACTTTCCTTTTTTCAGATTTTTCCTTTTTCTCAACTTTTTCCTTTTTGCAAATTCGAATTCCCCTATAAAATAAAACCCTCCTAATCAACTTAGGAGCAAAATAACTTGTTTCTTTCTTGTAGCACAATGGCAGGAGAGAATAGAGATGCAGCCGAGGCCATGATGGCCATGTTCACCACCCTCCAAACGCAACTCGCATCAATAGGCGAGAGGTTGGAGCGTGTGGAGAGGCATGTGAGATTCCAGGCCATAAGGCACGTGAGAGCTGAGCAAGACCGTGCTGAGGGTCCTGAGCACCTTAGGACACGGCACGAACAGGAGGAGCCCCAGCCAGATGGAGATGAGGACGCACAACCTCATAACGATCACCATAGGCCGAGAGGACCTCCACGGCAACCAGAGGCAGAAGGTGATGGCTTCGAGCCATATGGACATCACCAGAGACCAAGGATGCCTCCTAGACATCATGAGGATTTAGATGAACATGCCTACAACTGGGTAACTCATCCTGATGTTAAGCTAACACCTCCGAGTTTTGCAGGAAAAGTAGACCCCAAGGCCTACCTAGGTTGGGAGAGAAGGATGGATCACATCTTCGATCACTACAACCAACCAGGCCCTAGGAGAGTTTCCATGGCAGTAGCACAACTCACGGACAATGCCCTCATCTGGTGGGATCGTGAGGTGTCTGACCGAAGGAGGAAAAGATTGAGGCCCGTAGGCTCATGGGTCGACATGAAAGACCTCATGAGACAAAGGTTTGTTCCACCATACTTTCATAGAGATTTGCAACGACGTTTCTGTAGTCTTAAGCAGGGAACCAGATCAGTAGAGGAGTACTATGAAGAGTTTGAAAGACTAAGGAACAGGCTGGAACGCAATGACGATGAGAAGCTTTGATGGCACAATTCTTGGATGGACTTCAAGAAAGAATCAGCCGCAAGGTGGAAAGGCAAATCTACAATGACTTCAAGGACTTGTTCCACCTATCTGTCCAGGCTGAGCAACACATCAAACGTAAGAGCCAAGACATCTGCAGCAGGCCTAAGACGCCTTGGGCACCAAGCAACATTCCCAAGCCCATAGGAAAAGGCAAAGGCAAAGGCATAGAGATCGAGTCAAGGTTCAAGAGCAAGCCTCCTGAGCCAACCCATGACCAGAGAGAGCCTAGTAAGTCCTCTAACCCTCAAAGATCACGTGACATCACTTGTTTCAAGTGTAGGGGTCGTGGACACATCTCAAGGGAGTGCCCAAACAACCGGTCATGCTGATTACGGAAGGCTGGAGAGTATGAGTCCCAAGATGAAGAGGACTATGAACCAGAAGGAGAATACGGTGACATTGAGTACCCTGATGTGGGGAAATGCTGGTCACTAGACGCATCCTCAGTGCAATGGTGGATCCTTCAGAGACCATCCAAAGGGAGAACATCTTCCACAGCCTTTGCACCATCAAGGGCAAGGTATGTAACCTCATCATAGATGGTGGTTCTTGCACTAACGTTGCTAGTGCATATATGGTTGATAAGCTAGGTCTAGAGAAGACAAGGCACCCTCGACCATATAGACTGAGATGGCTCGATGACAAAGTGGAGCTCAAGATCCATGAGCAAGTCACTGTGCCATTCAGTGTGGGCAAGTACCAAGACCAAATCGTGTGCCACGTGGTGCCCATGCAAGCTGGCCATCTTCTGCTAGGAATGCCATGGAAGTTTGACAAGGAGACCAGGCAAGATGGCCGAACCAATCTCTACACTTTCGTGCATGACAAGAAAAACGTCAGCCTAGCTCCTCTCACACCTGCCCAGGTACATTAGCTTCAACAGCAAATGAGTAAGGAAACGAAGCTCATTAAATCTAATTTTCTTATTCAACCAAGTCATGTCCGGAGTGCTTTAGCCTCGAAGGATCTAATGCTACTAATGGTTTTCAAAGAAGTGTTGAATGTAGAGAAAGAACAGGTAGAGCTACCTCCTGAAGTAGCAGCTCTCCTCAACAAGTTCCAGGATGATACAAGCCTTGATTCAAGGATGTATGCGCGTGGGCTGTTTGGAGAAGTTTAGGTGAGAAACTCGACCTTAGACTTCTTGGATAGGGGTTTTTGGGTTGGTATTCGATGGAAAGGTGAAGTGAACCACACGAGGGGTGATGAACCTCGTGATAAATCACAAACTTAGAGCTAGGAGGGCTGGTCTCAACTAGATTCTAAGCGCACAAGATTCTTGAGAGAAAACTTGTTGGGGAAAAAGTTCTATCTTTATTAATATCAAAAAGGTTGTCGAACTACAATGCTGGAAGGAGCCTTATTAATATGCTCGACAGCTTGACCTTCTAGGGTCGACCCAAATAAGAAAAGGAAAACTTACAAAAGTGCACAAAAGGAAAAGATACAAAAGTGTATAATCGAAAAAGGACCTATTCCTAAAATGTCTTTGACTCAATAAAAGTAAATATTCTAGATCCTACCCTGCAAAACAGAAAGAGGCATATATTCGAATTGAAACTTACCTTAACTTACCTCATGGCCAAGAAATGGAAGGTGGCCGTCCTTGTGGCATGCACGCGCCTTGCTCCTAGTCTTCGACTTGGAGTAGGGTTAAGAATCTTTGGGCCCTGACCTCTCTTGCCACTAAAGCCCAAGTCTCTGATGTCCCTTGTGTTGTTGAGAAGCCATTGGACTCTTCCTTGCATTTTTGGCCCATTGTCCTTAGTCGATCTTCCTCTAGGAGCTTGTCGACCCATAAGCTGAATTTGTGGAAGAGTGCCCTTGATCTGCTTCTTGTCATTGCTCCTTGAAGTACCACTGGTGTAGATACTTCTTCTAGGTGCATGTCCTGGAGCTGGTAGCTCATTTGGTCCGAGTCCTCTTGTGTGGAAGTGGAAATGCGCGTGTACTCGGCTGGATCGGCTGTACCGGCTGGATTGTGCGTGGTACTGGCCGGAATGACTTCAGGACCGGCCAAGTTAATCCCGGAGTCGGCGGTGTCATCAGGGGGACCGGCGGTGTCAATCACGTCCCCACCAAGTGTGCCGNCCTCTCCGCCGGCAATGCTGGTTGCTCTGGTCCTTGTGGTCGAGGGTCCGGCGGTACTGCTTGGGCCGGCAGGCGTGCCAGATGGTCCGGCTGTCTTGGGCAAGCCCTGCCCAACCGACCAGCCTACCAGATGAGTCCACAGGAGTCTAAGGAGCTTGAGAAGAAAGTCAAGGAGCTCCTGGAGAAAGGCTATGTTCAAGAGAGCCTCAGTCCATGTGCCGTACCAATGCTACTAGTGCCCAAGAAGGATGGGACTTGGCGAATGTGCGTGGACTGCCGAGCAATCAACAACATCACAGTCAAGTACCGGCATCCGTTACCACGGCCGGATGACATGCTAGATGAGCTGAGTGGAGCCACGGTCTTCTCCAAAATAGACCTTAAGAGTTGGTACCACCAGGTCAGGATGAAGGAAGGTGATGAGTGGAAGACTGCTTTCAAGACAAAGCAAGGGCTCTACGAGTGGACAGTCATGCCATTTGGCTTGACTAATGCCCCAAGCACCTTCATGCGCCTTATGAACCAAGTTCTTAGGGCGTACATCAGTAAGTTCGTAGTAGTTTACTTTGATGACATATTAGTTTATAGTAAGTGCCTACGGGAACACCTCACACATCTTGAGATGGTACTTAAAACCCTTCGACAAGAAGAGCTTTATGCCAATCTCAAGAAGTGCATCTTTTGTACTGATAAACTTGTCTTTTTAGGTTTTGTTGTAAGTTCACAGGACCTACAGGTTGATGAAGAGAAGATTCGAGCCATTCAAGAATGGCCAACACCAAGCAACATCAGCCAAGTGAGGAGCTTCCATGGACTGGCCAGCTTCTACAGGAAATTTGTGCCCAACTTCAGCAGTATTGCCTCACCCTTGACGGCAGTAGTGAAGAAGAGCGTGGGATTCAGCTGGGGAGAAGCTCAGGAGAAGGCATTCCAAGGCCTTGAAGGACAGCCTTACACATGCACCAGTGCTAGTCCTGCCCGACTTCAACAAGACGTTTGAAGTGGAGTGTGATGCCTCTGGAATAGGCATATGAGCAGTTGTAACCCAAGGATGGAGGCCAGTGGTATACTTCAGTGAGAAGCTAGGTGGTGCCTCACTGAACTACCCCACTTACGACAAGGAGCTTTATGCCCTTGTCCGAGCATTGGAGACTTGGCAGCATTACTTGCTGTCCAAGGAGTTTGTGATCCACACTGATCACGAGACTCTCAAACACCTCAGAGGGCAAACCATCTCAAGAGGAGACATGCCAGGTGGATGGAGTTCATAGAGACCTTCCCGTACGTCATCAAGTACAAGAAGGGCAAAGACAATGTGGTAGCCGATGCACTATCAAGGAGGTTTGCCTTGATATCCACCATGGAGGCAAAGGTCCTAGGATTCGAGCACATCAAGGACCTATACAAGGATGATCCTGACTTTGCTGAGAGCTACAAGGAGTGTGGCATAGGGAGTCATGGCAAATTTTAAATCCATGAGGGATTCTTGTTCTGAGAGAAAAGGTTGTGCATACCACAAGGATCACTACGAGAGCTTATGATCCGAGAAGCTCACGGCGGAGGACTCATGGGCCACTTTGGTGTCAACAAGACTCTAGCAGTGGTCAAGGAGCACTTCTACCGGCCACACATCAAAAGGTCAGTAGAAGCCCATTGTGCAAGGTGCATCACTTGCAAAAAGGCGAAGTCCCGAGTGCACCCTCACGGGTTGTATCTCCCACTGCCCATACCCACACATCCAAGGGTAGACATCTCAATGGACGTCGTTCTAGGTCTGCCCAAGATCAACCACAAAGATGCAATCTTTGTAGTGGTGGAAAGATTCTCCAAGATTGCACACTTCATCCCGTGTGCTAATGTTAATGATGTCACGAAAACAGCTGAGCTGTTCTTCAGGGAGACAGTACGGCTTAATGGAGTGCTAAGGGCCATTGTGTCAGACAGGGATACCAAATTCCTCAGCCATTTCTGGAGGACCATTTGGAGGAAGCTAGGCACGAAGCTACTTTTCTCTACCACCTGCCATCCTCAAACCGATGGCCAAACTGAAGTTGTCAACCGGACACTATCAACTCTTCTGAGGACTACACTAAGGAAGAACCTCAAGAAAATGGTGGAGTGCCTGCCATTCATAGAGTTCGCCTACAACCGAGCCGTGCACTCAGCAACCAAGAAGACACCCTTTGAAGTAGTATACGGCTTCAACCCTCTCACACCATTGGAGCAAACGCCACTACCACCAGCAGAGATGACCAACCTCAACGGAGCATCCAAGGCAGAGTTCATAAGGAAGTTACACCAGAAGGTAGCAGGAAACTTGGAGAAGAGG
>JAEVFF010000111.1:0-38681 GCA_018901945.1 Pugionium dolabratum | reverse complement strand
CAACACGTTCAACGTAACTGACTTAGCCCCTTTCCATGCAGATGAACCAGTTTTGAGGTTAAAACCTACTGAAGAGGGAGGGGATGATGGGGACATCAGGTCGTATGGCGGCCCAGGAGACCAGACTGGCCGACCAGGGAGCTTGCCCGACAGCCGGGCCATTTGGCACGTCTGCCGGCCCAAGCTGTACCGCCGGACCCTCGACCAACAGGACTGGACCGATCAGCATTGCCGGCGGAGAGGCCCAAACCTCTGGCACAACTGGTGGCAACGTGGATGACACCGCCGGTTCCATTGGTGACACCGCCGAATCTGGGATGAACTTGGCCGGTCCAGAAGGCATTCCGGCCAGCATCTCGCACAGTCCAGCCGGTACAGCCGATCCAGCCGAGTACACGGGCATTTCAGCATCTACACAAGAAGACTCGGACCAGATCAGCTACCAGTTTGAGGACATGCATCTAGAGGAAGTCTCTACACCAGTGGTCACCAGGAGCAATGACAAGGAGCAGATCAAGAGCACTCTTCCACAAGTTCAGCTTATGGGTCGACAAGCTCCTAGAGGAAGATCGACTAAGGACAATGGGCCAGAAGTGCAAAGAAGAGTCCAAAGGCTTCTCAACAATGCAAGGGACTTCAGAGACTTGGGCTTTAGTGGCAAGAGAGGTCAGGGCCCAAAGATTCCTAACCCTACTCCAAGTCGAAGACTAGGAGCAAGGCGCGTGCATGCCACAAGGACGGCCACCTTCCATTTCTTGGCAGTGAGGTAAGAAAGCTAAGTTTTTAATTCGAATATATGCCTCTTTCTGTTTTGCAGGGTAGGATATCGATTGTTTACATTTTTGAGTCAAAGACATTTTAGGAATAGGTCCTTTTTCGGTTATGCAGTTTTGTACATTTTCCATTTGTGCACTTTTGTAAACTTTCTTTTTCTTTCTTTGAGTCGACCCTAGAAGGTCAAGCTGTCGAGCATATTAATAAGGCTCCTTCCAGCATTGTAGTTCGACAACCTTTTTGATTATTAATAAAGTAGAACTTTTTCCCTACGAGCTTTCTCTCAAGAGAGACTTGTGCGCTTAGAACCTAGTTGAGACCAGCCCTCCTAGCTCTAAGTTTGTGATTTATCACGAGGTTCATCACCCCTCGTGTGGTTCACTTCACCCTTCCATCTCATACCAACCAGAACCCCCTATCCAGAAGCTTAAGGTCGAGTTTCTCACCTAACCTTCTCCAAACAGCCCACGTGCATCCAAGCCTTGAATCGAGGCTTGTATCAGAAGGCCATGGCAGTTTGACAAGGAGACAAGGCATGATGGCTGAACCAATCTCTACACTTTTGTGCACGACAAGAGAAAGGTCAACCTAGCTCCTCTCACACCTGCCCAGGTACATGAGCTACAACAACAAATGAGTAAGGAAAAGAAACTCATTAAGTCCGGAGCTTTACCCTCGAAGGATTTAATGTTGCTGATGGTTTTTAAGGAGATTTTGAGTGTAGAAAAGGAACAGGTAGAGCTACCTCCTGAAGTAGCAGCTCTTCTCAACAAATTCCAGGAGGTATTCCCTGAGGAGATACCAGCAGGCTTGCTTCCCCTACGCGGCATAGAGCCCCAGATCGATCTCGTGCCCAGAGCAGCCTTACCTAATCGACCAGCCTACCGAATGAGCCCAGAGGAGTCCATGGAGCTTGAGAAGCAAGTCAAGGAGCTCCTGGAGAAAGGCTATGTTCGAGAGAGCCTCATTCCATGTGCCATACCAGTGCTGCTAGTACCCAAGAAGGATGGAACTTGGTGAATGTGTGTGGATTGCAGAGCCATCAACAACATTACAGTCAAGTACCGGCATCCCATACCGCGGCTGAAAGACATGCTAGATGAGCTGAGTGGAGCCACGGTCTTCTCCAAGATATACCTCAAGAGTGGATACCACCATGTCAGAATGAAGGTAGGTGATGAGTGGAAGACTGCTTTCAAGACAAAGCAAGGGCTCTATGAGTGGACAGTCATGCCATTCGGCTTGACTAATGCCCCAAGCACCTTCATGCGCCTTATGAACCATGTTCTTAGGGCGTACATCAGTAAGTTCGTTGTGGTTTACTTCGATGATATTTTGGTTTATAGTAAGTGCATACGGGAACATCTCACACATCTTGAGTTGGTACTTAAAACCCTTCGACAAGAAGAGCTTTATGCCAATCTCAAGAAGTGCATCTTTTGTACTGATAAACTTGTCTTCTTAGGTTTTGTTGTAAGTTCACAGGGCCTACAGGTTGATGAAGAGAAGATTCGAGCCATACAAGAATGGCCAACACCGAGCAACATCAGCCAAGTGAGGAGCTTCCACGGTCTGGCCAGCTTCTACAGAAGATTCGTGCCCAACTTCAGCAGTATTGCCTCACCATTGACGGCAGTAGTGAAGAAGAACGTGGGATTCAGCTGGGGAGAAGCTCAGGAGAAGGTATTCCAGGCCTTGAAGGACAGCCTTACGCATGCACCAGTGCTAGTCCTGCCCGACTTCAACAAGACGTTTGAAGTGGAGTGTGATGCCTCTGGAATAGGCATAGGAGCAGTGCTAACCCAAGGAGGAAGGCCAGTGGCATACTTCAGTGAGAAGCTAGGTGGTGCCCCACTGAACTACCCCACCTACGACAAGGAGCTCTATGCCCTAGTCTGAGCCTTGGAGACTTGGCAACATTGATTGTTGTCCAAGGAGTTTGTGATCCACACTGATCACGAGACTCTCAAACACCTCAGAGGGCAAACCAATCTCAAGAGGAGACATGCCAGGTGGATGGAGTTCATAGAGACCTTCCCGTACGTCATCAAGTACAAGAAGGGCAAGGATAATGTGGTAGCCGATGCACTATCAAGGAGGTTTGCCTTGATATCCACCATGGAAGCAAAGGTCTTAGGATTCGAGCACATCAAGGACCTATATAAGGATGATCCTGACTTTGCTGAGAGCTACAAGGAGTGTGGCACAGGGAGTCATGGCAAGTTCTACATCCATGATGGGTTCTTGTTCCGAGAAAGAAGGCTGTGCATACCACAAGGATCTCTACGGGAGCTTATCATCCGAGAAGCTCATGGAGGAAGTCTTATGGGCCACTTTGGTGTCGACAAGACACTAGCAGTGGTCAAGGAGCACTTCTACTGGCCTCATATCAAGAGGTCAGTAGAACCCCATTGTGCAAGGTGCATCACTTTCAAAAAGGCGAAGTCCCGACTGCACCCTCATGGGTTGTATCTCCCTCTGCCCATACCTACACATCCATGGGTGGACATTGCCATGGACTTTGTTCTAGGTCTGCCCAAGATCAACCACAAAGATGCTATCTTTGTAGTGGTGGACAGATTCTCCAAGATGGCACATTTCATCCCATGTGCCAATGTCAATGATGCCACGCAAACAGCCGAGCTGTTCTTCAGGGAGATAGTACGGCTTCACGGAGTACCAAGGACCATCGTGTTAGACAGGGACACCAAATTCCTCAGCCACTTCTGGAGGACCCTCTGGAGGAAGCTAGGCACGAAGCTGCTCTTCTCTACCACCTGCCATCCTCAAACCGATGGCCAAAATGAAGTAGTCAACCGAAAATTGTCGACTCTTCTCAGGACTACACTAGGGAAGAACCTCAAGACTTGGGTGGAATGCCTGCAGTTCATAGAGTTCACATACAACCGAGCCGTGCACTTAGCAACCAAGAAGACCCCTTTTGAAGTAGTCTACGGCTTCAACCCCCTAACACCTTTGGAACAAACGCCACTGCCACCAGCAGAGATGACCAACCTCAACGGAGCATCCAAGGTGGAGTTCATAAAGAAGATACACCAGAAGGTAGAAGAAAACTTGGAGAAGAGGACAGGGCAGTACGTGACTCATGCCAACAAGGGAAGAAAGGAGATGATTTTTCAACCAGGCGATTGGGAGTGGCTACACCTATGGCAAGAGAGGTTTCCCAACCTAAGGAGTTCCAAGCTGGCCCCAAGAGGATATGGACCATTCAGAGTGCTGGAGAGGATCAAAAACAACGCCTACCGGATCGAGCTTCCAGGAGAGTTTAATGTGTCTAACACATTCAACGTAACTGATTTAGCTCCTTTCCATGCAGATGAACCAGTTTTGAGGTCAAAACCTACTGAATGGGGAGGGGATGATGGGGGCATCAGATCGTATGGCCGGCCAGGAGACCAGATTGGCCGACCAGGAGACCAGATTGGCCGACCAGAGAGCTTGCCCGAGACAGCCGGGCCATTTGGCGTGCTTGCCGGCCCAAGCGGTACCGCCGGGCCTACGACCAGTCGGGCCGGACCGATCAACCTTTCCGGCGGAGAGGCCCAAACCTCTGGCCCAACTGGCGGCGATGTGGATGACACCGCCGCCCCAATTGGTGATGCCCTTATTGACATAGGAAAATCAAATAAGACCTATCTTGACCTACAAGGCAAGTGTGAGCACGAAAATTCAGTTTGAATAACAAGGGAAATGAAAAGGGATGGGTTATTATTAACCACATGGTTGAAATGGTTAAATAGCTACCTTGGGAGAAGAATCAAGGTGAAAAAGTCATGCCCATGCTGCACACAGTCTTGGCAACCACACCAAACAGTCATGCCATGCTGCACACAGTCTTGGCAACCACACCAAACAGTCATGCCCATGCTGTCTCCTCTCTTCTCATTGGTTGTTGACAGGCTCCTCCTCTATTCAAAATCATCCACAAGTTTGAATTCGTTTTCTTTTGTGTTCACATTGTAAATCCTCTATAAAAGGGCTGTAAAGACTCAATGTATATATACTCTTAGGAGATTCTTCTCCATAAGTCTAAGTCATTTCTCATTTTCTCATACTTCTCTTTGAGTTTTCAGATTCAATTCTTCACATTTCTCCTCTTTAATCTCAATATTCTTACATGGTATCAGAGCATAAGATCATTCTCTTATCTTTTCTACTCAAATCTCTCAGTTTCTAATCTAAAATTCTGTCAAAATCTCTCAGTCTTTAGACTAAAAACTCACGGTTTCATTCAACCATAAAAGCTGCTTCCTTTGAGCTCTTCAAAGCCTAACAATGGAGGATACAGTTCAAATTAGTTCCAGCCTGAAAACTACGGTGATAGCAGTAGTTCTCAAAGGCTTGAACTACACATTATGGTCAAGAACCATCAAGACAGCCATTTGTGGCAAAGGACTTTGGAATCACATCTTGGAGGATAATACTCCATCTATAGATGATCAAAAGGAGAAGAAGGATGAGGCAACAAGAAAAGAAGAAGCTAGGTGGTTCCAAGAAGATCAATCAGTCCTTGGATTCCTCCAAAATTNAGGAGATTCTTCTCCATAAGTCTAAGTCATTTCTCATTTTCTCATACTTCTCTTTGAGTTTTCAGATTCAATTCTTCACATTTCTACTCTATAATCTCAATATTCTTACATGGTATCAGAGCATAAGATCATTCTCTTATCTTTTCTACTCAAATCTCTCAGTTTCTAATCTAAAATTCTGTCAAAAATCTCTCAGTCTTTAGACTAAAAACTCACGGTTTCAATCAACCATAAAAGCTGCTTCCTTTGAGCTCTTCAAAGCCTAACAATGGAGGATACAGTTCAAATTAGTTCCAGCCTGAAACCTACGGTGATAGCAGTAGTTCTCAAAGGCTTGAACTACATATTATGGTCAAGAACCATCAAGACAGCCATTTGTGGCAAAGGACTTTGGAATCACATCTTGGAGGATAATACTCCAACTATAGATGATCCAAAGGAGAAGAAGGATGAGGCAACAAGAAAAGAAGAAGCTAGGTGGTTCCAAGAAGATCAATCAGTCCTTGGATTCCTCCAAATTCATTGGACCCATCCATTCTTGAAGCTTATTCACATTGTGAAACTGCCAAGTCTCTTTGGGACACTCTCAAGAGGGTGTATGGGGATGTTTCAAACCTCAGCCGTGTGTATGAGGTTAAGAAGGCTCTCAATGATCTACACCAAGAGGATATGGAGTTCACAAAATTCCTAGGCAAGTTCCAGCAACATGGTCCGAGCTTGACATGTTGAGACCAAGTTCTATGGATCCAAAGGTGCTTAATGAAAGGAAGGAACAAGACAAGATATTTGGGCTCCTTCTCAACCTAAACCCAGCCTTTAAGGATGTGATTAAGTCCATCCTGAGAGAGCCAAAACTCCCTGATTTCGAAGAGGTGTGCTCACGGATCCAAAGGGAGCAAGGCAACATTGGTTTGTTTGGTGGTAAAGGAGAACTAGTCATGGCCAACAAAAGCGTGTTTAAGCAAGAGGATAGGAAGAGTGTGATGTGTGAGCATTGTAAGAGGAATGCCACATCAAGGACAAGTGCTGGATACTTCATCCTCATCTCAAGCCAAACCGGTTCAAGGATTCAAAGGCTAACATCTCTCAAATGGTTGCGACTGAACCGGCAAGTTCATTCAACCAAGGAGGGGAGCTAGCTATGAATGTATCCATGGAGTATGTTAAAAAGAGTGACTTGGAGGATCTCATCAAGGCCTATGCCTCAAAACTCTCCGGTATCACACTCTACTCCCATAAATCGCTTGATAAACCAGATCATAAGTTGGTAGTGGATTCAGGTGCTTCTCACCATATGATTAGCAATGCTAGGTTGTAAAAGAACATTGAACCATGTCTAGGACAAGTAACTATAGCTGATGGTAAGGGTATTCCAATTGAAGGAACCGGAAAATTAAGACTATTTGACAAAGAAACTAATGCATCCTTTGTACCTAAATTTAAGTCTAATCTAGTTTCTGTCAAAAAGGCTACTAAAGACCTCAATTGCAATGTTACATTTGGGCCTAACAATGTTTACTTTCAAAATATTAAGAGTGGTAAGATACTTGGAGGTGGTGTAACTCAAGATGAGCTCTATGTTCTTGAAGACCCTCCAAGCAATTTGGATTCCTTAGCTTTCAAATCCTGTGTTTTTGCTAATAAAGATGTTTTATGGCATGCTAGATTAGGACATCTTCATGCTCGTGCTTTAAGCTTAATAATTCCTAATGTCGCTTATGATCACTCAGTTTGTGAGGCTTGTATCCTTGGCAAACATTGTCGTGTTGTTTTCCCTAAATCGTCTACAATTGATGAGCATTGCTTTGATTTAGTACATTCCGATGTTTGGACCTCACCTTACATGTCTAGAGATAGGAATAAATACTTGGTGACCTTTATAGATGAGAAATCGAAATATACATGGGTTACATTACTTCCATCTAAAGATAGGGTTTATGAGGCATTTATAAACTTTCATAATTATGTTACTAATCAATTCACTGCCAAGATCAAAGTGTTAAGATCAGATAATGGAGGGGAATACACAAGTCAAAGATTCAAAGCTCATCTAAACAAACATGGAATACTACATCAAACTAGCTGTCCACACACACCACAACAAAATGGAGTGGCTGAAAGGAAGAACCGACACTTAATGGAAGTAGCAAGATCCATGATGTTTCATACCAATGTTCCTAAAAGTTTTTGGGGAGATGCAGTCTTGGTTGCTTGCTAACTCATCAATCGGATTCCAACCAAAGTCTTGCAAGATATATCCCCATTTGAGGTACTCAATAAAACTAAACCTTCCATTGATCATTTACGTGTATTTGGGTGTGTGTGCTTTGTGTATGTTCAGGTGATCTAAGAAACAAGTTGGAGGCAAAGAGCATCAAGTGTATGTTCCTTGGATATTCGACAACACAAAAGGGTTATAAGTGCTATGATCCGAGCAACAACAGGACATATGTGTCTAGAGATGTCAAGTTCATAGAAAAACAAAGCTATTATGATCAGAAAGATTGGGAAGGATTGAAGGATCTCTCAAGGTCACCTTCTGATTTGGCTACGAGTTTGAGGTTTCTCTTGAATCATTTGGGAAATGATCTCCAAAGGATTCAAGACACGAAGAAACAAGAACCTTAAGTAGTTCACAAGATACCCAAGAGAATGAACAAGGGGTGGTAACTCAAGAACCAACTCCAATCCAAGAAGAAGCTATGGCCCAAAATCAAGAACAAGACGACTTGGAAGTGGGTATAGAGGAACCTATTCACAAAATGGAAGAGGAAACGGTTGTAGAGGAGGCTGCACCACCTGTTCAGCATTTAAGGAGGAGTACTAGACTTAGGAACACTAGGGTATTCTACAACAACCAGGCCGTGGCTCATCCCATAAAAGCTGTTTGTTCCCTTGACCTCTTGCCATCTAGTCATCAAGCATTCCTTGGAAAGATTGAACAAAGTCAGATTCCAAGGACTTATGAAGAAGCTGAGAGCAAGAAAGAATGGTTAGATGCAGTAAGAGATGAGAAGGGAGCTATGGAAAGGAATCATACATGGATATACAAGAACTTCCCAAAGGCAAGAAGGCTGTGAGTTCCAAGTGGGTGTTCACCATCAAGTATAAGAGCAATGGGGACATAGAAAGGTACAAGGCATGTCTAGTTGCAAGAGGTTTCACTCAGACATATGGAGAGGACTATACTGATACATTTGCACGGTGGCTAAGCTACACACTGTAAGGGTTGTTCTTTCACTAGCTACGAATCTGACTTGGGACTTATGGCAAATGGATGTCAAGAACGCATTCCTACAAGGAGACTTGAAGAGGAAGTGTATATGACTCCACCACCAGGCCTTGAAGATTTTTGCAAAGAGGGACAGGTTCTAAGACTTAGGAAGGCAATATATGGGTTGAAGCAGTCACCAAGGGCCTGGTATCACAAATTAAGCTCCACACTTACTGATAATGGGTTTAGGAAATCCCATTCAGATCATACTTTGTTCACTCGTCAAAACTCCAAAGGAATCGTGGCGGTCTTGGTTTATGTGGATGACCTTATCATCACAGGAGATGATAAGGAAGGAATTCAGTCCACAAAGGCCTTCTTAAACAGATCATTTGACATCAAGGATCTTGGAGAGTTGAAGTACTTCTTGGGTATTGAAGTGTGTCGGTCTCAAGAAGGGCTCTTTCTATCCCAAAGAAAGTATGCTCTTGATCTGTTGACAGACACGGGAAAGCTTGGGGCTAAACCGGCCAAAACTCCTCTTGAAGATGGCTACAAGGTCAACGGAAAGGGGGAGAAAGCTGATGAGTTATTTAAGGATGTTTCTCAGTATAGGAGACTAGTTGGGAAGCTGATCTACCTCACCCTCACACGACCAGACTTGTGTTTTGCTATGAATCAAGTAAGTCAACATATGCAAAAGCCTACTGTATATCATTGGAGCATGGTAGAAAGGATCCTTAGATACATCAAAGGATCTCCTGGTCAAGGTATATGGATGGGCAAGAATGGGAACACTGAGATTGTCGGGTATTGTGATGCGGATTGGGCTGGTGATAGGGTGGATAGGAAATCAACCACTGGGTATTGCACCTTCGTTGGTGGGAACTTAGTCACTTGGAAGACTAAGAAGCAGAAGGTGGTATCATGTTCTAGTGCTGAAGCAGAATATAGGGCTATGAGGAAGCTGACAAATGAAGTAACTTGGCTCAAAGCACTCTTGAAAGATTTCGGTATTGCACAACCAGGGCCAATTACCTTCCATTGTGATAATCAGGCAGCCATTCACATAGCTTCAAACTCAGTGTTTCACGAGAGGACCAAGCACATAGAGATCGACTGCCATAAGGTTAGGGAGAAAGTTCAAGATGGAACCATTCTGCCATGTTATACAAGGAGTGAAGACCAACTAGCTGACATCTTCACAAAGGCAGCAAGTCTCAAAGTTTGCAAGAACATCTTTAGCAAACTTGGGCTTGTTGATTTATCACACCCATGATCAAAGGTCTCCTAATCCAAGAGCAACACACTCTTTTTCCCTTATTAAGGTTTTGTCCCAAGTGGTTTTCCTTAATAAGGTTTTTAATGAGGTGTTGCCTTGGGTTCCCAAGCTTAAGACTTTAGGGTGATTCCAAAGTCTTTAGCTTGAGGGGGAGTATTGACATAGGAAAATCAAATAAGACCTATCTTGACCTACAAGGCAAGTGTGAGCACGAAAATTCAGTTTGAATAACAAGGGAAATGAAAAAGGATGGGTTATTATTAACCACATGGTTGAAATGGTTAAATAGCTACCTTGGGAGAAGAATCAAGGTGAAAAAGTCATGCCCATGCTGCACACAGTCTTGGCAACCACACCAAACAGTCATGCCCATGCTGCACACAGTCTTGGCAACCACACCAAACAGTCATGCCCATGCTGTCTCCTCTCTTCTCATTGGTTGTTGACAGGCTCCTCCTCTATTCAAACTCATCCACAAGTTTGAATTCGTTTTCTTTTGTGTTCACATTGTAAATCCTCTATAAAAGGGCTGTAAAGACTCAATGTATAATATACTCTAAGGAGATTCTTCTCCATAAGTCTAAGTCATTTCTCATTTTCTCATACTTCTCTTTGAGTTTTCAGATTCAATTCTTCACATTTCTCCTCTATAATCTCAATATTCTTTCACTTGGAACCACCTAGCTTCTTCTTTTCTTGTTGCCTCATCCTTCTTCTCCTTTGGATCATCTATAGATGGAGTATTATCCTCCAAGATGTGATTTCAAAGTCCTTTGCCACAAATGGCTGTCTTGATGGTTCTTGACCATAATGTGTAGTTCAAGCCTTTGAGAACTACTGCTATCACCGTAGGTTTCAGGCTGGAACTAATTTGAACTGTATCCTCCATTGTTAGGCTTTGAAGAGCTCAAAAGAAGCAGCTTTTATGGTTGAATGAAACCGTGAGTTTTTAGTCTAAAGACTGAGAGATTTTTGACAGAATTTTAGATTAGAAACTGAGAGATTTGAGTAGAAAAGATAAGAGAATGATCTTATGCTCTGATACCATGTAAGAATATTGAGATTATAGAGGAGAAATGTGAAGAATTGAATCTGAAAACTCAAAGAGAAGTATGAGAAAATGAGAAATGACTTAATACTTGCCTATGTTGAATGGTATGGTGACTTGTTCTCCAATTTTTAGCTCAGTTTCATCGTTCAGCCATTTGAGCTTGTATGGTCGAAGATGCTTTGTTATTTGTAACCCTAGCTTATCAACCAAATATTTGCTGGGTACGTTAGTACAAAAACCACCATATATGATCAAGCTATATACCTTAGAGTATATTGTGCACCGTGAATAGAAAATATTTTCTCTTTGTATAGTTTCTTGTTCAAAAAGAACACTGAAAAATCTCTTTGTAACTAGAAGCTCTCCGGTATCAAGATAATCCACAACTTCTTTTCCAGAGTTTTCTGGTTCATACTCCTCTTCATCTTGAGATTCATATTCGCCATTTGATTTAAAGATCATAATTCTCTGGTTTGGGCATTCTCTTGCATAGTGGACTTTTCCCTGACATTTAAAACAGGTTATGTCGATCTTTGAGTTGGAGTTTTACCTTGGTCTGGTTTGTTGTTTTTAGATGTTTCAGCTATGGATTTCTTGAATCTGAATTCTATGTCGATGGCCTTTCCTTTTTCCAGATCCTTTCAAGGTTGTTGATTCTAGGTAGACTTGCTACGATTTGCTGAGATAGTGTTCTTTTTTATGTGCTGCTCGGCCTGAACCGTAAGATGCAACAACTCATCCAGATCATGATAGGTTTGTCTCTCCAATTTTCTAGCAATTCGATCTTGCAGACCATCTAGGAATTGAGCCATCAAAGTTTCTTCTGAATCTTCGGTCTCCAACCTGTTTCTAAGCATTTCAAACTCATCAAAGTACTCTTCAACAGATTTAGAACCTTGAATTAATTTTCTAAATTTCTTCTGCAACTCTTTGTAGTAGTATGTATGAACATATCTCCTCCTTAGTTGGTACCTCATGTCTTCCCAAATAGTGATCTGACCATGTCTATGTCTTTTTCTTTTAGACACATCTCTGTCCCACCAAGCTAGAGCGGTTTCAGTGAGTTGAGCAGCTGCTAGAGACACTTTTCTCTAGTATGAGTAGTTGTAATACTCAAATATGTATTCCATACGCCTTTCCCAATCAAGGTAGGCATATGGATTAACCTTTCCAGCAAAGGTTGGTACCGTGAGCTTTACGTCTCTGTTTCCTTGCCAATATTCTTCTACTCTATCTCTGTCACTTGATATTGTCTTCTTGGTCTATGATTGTGATGAGGTTCTGGTCGAAGATCATCTTCTAAGTCAACTATTTCATCCTTTTCATGATTCACACGTTGTACATTCACATTTCTAATAGGATTTCTGCGAATTGGTGGTGGTTGTTCAATTCTTATCATGTGATCTCCTAGGTTCTGAAGTTGAATCTGAATAGCAGCAAGCATATGAGCAACATTAATATCTACTAGTTCTTCCATAGTCACACAATCTAGCTGCAATAGCAAAGGAAGTCGAATAGACACAATCAAAACAATTAAAAATAAAAAAATCTAGTTGCAGCAGCAAAGAAAGTCAAATATACACAATAAAAAACAACTAAATTGATAAATCTAGTTGCAGCACCAAGGAAGTCGAACAGACACAATCAAAACAGTTGAAAGTCGACAGATCTAGTTACCGCAACACAAGCTATCAACAACTAATGATGTTACTGGCTTTTAACACATAAGACCAACATATTTGAGTTCGATTTTTATGGGATTTATGAAGAGATGCAGTTTGACAACAAGTTAACAAGGAAATGATAGAGTAAAAAACGAAAATGGGGGTAGATAAACCTGAATAAGAGCAATTAAGCTCTGATATCAGATGATGCAGGAACAAGAGGGCTTGTTCAAGCAAGGAGAACTGCTGGAGATGCTCTAGCTGGTTGTACAACACTTTTTAAAGAATCAGGAGTGATGGGTTGATGAATAGATTGATGGTGACCCATTTAGCTGGATGTAGAGCACTTTCTAGAGGATCGAAGTGAGGATTGAGTAGAGAGGTGGATCGAGAGATGCTACACATATTATGGAAGATCTGTGATAATTCTAGAGCACTCAAACTTCAAGGATTCTCACAGAAGAAAGCTAGAGGTGTCAATTCTTTTCAAACGAAGAAAAACTAGGTTTTTATTTTTTAAAACTTAAGTGATTACATGCTGAGAATGGACTTTATATACTAGTCCAGCATCATGTGCCTTATAGGGCTGAAAATACATTATAATGGAAAGACTAAAGCGAAAATAACAACAAGACATTAGGATATAATGTCACATAAAAGATTCTTAAACTTAACAATCACATTCCTGCAAAAACAAGTAAATAAACTTGTTAATTGAAACATAGAAATTTTAAATACGCACATTGGTCTCTTTAGTTGTTATCTCTAAAACCTTGTTAAACTGGAAGGAGTAAAATTGTTGTACTCTTTAGTTGTTAATAGTCTCCTTCTTGTAATTCTTTAGTAAGTTGCATCATGGAATTTTCTATCTTTTATGATTTTTATAAGACTCTCTACAGACTTGTTGAACAGTTTACTAAGATTTCTTGTGTCTGATCTTGTTCTTAGAGCTTGTCTCAAAATATGTATATTAATGGACTCTTTTTCAGCTTCTAGTGATATGGTATTAATGTTCTCATCACGGTGGGAGGACTCCATATTTTTTTGGGGAATTCCTTTCAACGTTGTAGGTCTGTGTCCCCGATATGTACCCTCTCGGGTCGGCTCCCTCTCTCTTTTCAAACTTCTTTGGACTTGGAGAGTGTTTCGCGATGACTTTTTGTAGCGAAATCTAATTTCTTTGCGAGATCTAATTTTTCTTCTTTTGCTATGATCCAATTCGTAGAACGATGTAGCGCGTTCTCTATCGTTTCAGACTTATGAATCGTGAGGTCGAATCGAAAGGACGACTCATGCCATAGCCCATGTTTAAGCGCGACGAGTGCCATCGAATCGCTTACTCCGGAAACCTTAGCTTTGACTGTGTTGAAATTATCTATGTAACTTCGCAAAGGTTCCGTCTCTGCATGAGTCACATTCCACAGGTCGGCGTCGGTCGTCCCCTTCCCCATGAAAATGTAGTAGTGTTTGATAAACACTATCGAAAGCTGGGTGAAATTATCAATGGAATTTCCCTCCAACTGCGAAAACCACTCTAGGGTCGAACCCATTAGGTTCTCTTTAAAGAGTCGACAATACCCCACGTCCCTTTCCTCCTCAGTAAAATGAGCCCGGTTTGTGGCGATCCGAAATACGGCGATCCAAAATGCGGTCATATAAGCCTTTGGGTCTGAATCACCCTCAAATGTAGGAAGACGTATCTTTCTAGTGTCCTTAATATGAGTTTTTTATATCCGGGCTAAGAAAGAAGATTTTGTGGTTTCTTCGATCACGCGATCGATTTCAGGAGTTGCGCTGGACGCCTTGTGTACTTTGGATGCCATGGCTATCAGCACCGCATTAGCTTTGTCTATCGATCGCTTCAGATTCTCGTACCCGCTTTTGCTTGGTGTATTCGGACCGCCAACCTAGCAATCGTTCTCATTTCCAAATAAACCTGGACTTTCATGTTGGCGAGGAGGACTGAGGTTCAGACTAATTTTTCTGGGCGAAGTAGGCTGAGGTTGGCGAGCTGTCGCATTTGCGGACGTTGATCTTGGGACGCACTTTGAAGTTCGAAGGGTTATGGCCGCATTGTGTTGGTTGCGACCCATTGTCCCGAACTGATCGGGGTTGCTAACTAGCAAAGGGTCGACTAGTTCCAACCTGGTAATTACCACTATCCTTGCCTCGAGTTTTGCCTGTGCAGTGGCGAGGTTTGTCAGTTGGGACAAGACCTGGTCTTCGTGTTCGTTGAATCGACAGACAAGAGCTTCGTTCGATTCTTTTTGTGTGCCGGTAGTGGATTTGAGATCCGTGAGAAGAGCCTTGATTTTGGAGAGGGCATCCAAACGGTCGTCGACGAATCCTCATATTTCTTCGGAGGAGCTAAGTGAAGTCGTGTATTCTTTCTTCTCCCCACAAACGACGCCAAATGTGAGAGCTGAGTTTAACGATCAGTTCTTAAGAAATTATGATTTTATTCCCAAAAATGATCTCCTTTTTACATGAGTATTTGCTTCTATTTATATTAAATTCGTAACTATCGATTTCGCATTAGTTACCGAATCGTGGTCATAACTAGGTATTTATTTGCTCCTTTGACGTTACCCCATAATTTAAACCGTGCATTTCCGTTTTATGGGTTGGACTTCAGGATTCGACCCGAACACAATTCTCGGAGCTCCGGTCTATTTCGACATGTTTCGGCCTACTAAGATTCTTTGGATTGTTTTGACGAATCTAGATTTCGGAGTTGGATCCAATGCCAATAGACACCATCTTTGATATGACCGATTTTTTTATTGATATGCACATGGTGAAATAGTTGCAAGTCATCTACATGCATACATCCAAATTCATGCATATGGCATGCCACATAGTATGAAGGATGTGAAGTTTTATTTTTAAGTACAATATCATCTAAACATCTAAACATTACTTGCATGATATTTGTTCATTCACTATCTAAACATTACTTACATGATATGTGTTCATCCATCATCTAAACATTACTTGCATTTAGATATACTTCTAATGTTAGTCGGAATGGTGTCAACAATCAGTTACAAAATTAAAGACGCATCAGCAGTCGCGAGAATTGCATCGGGAATAGCTATGTTTTATTAGCTTCGAGGGAATAGTATCTTCCTTCGTATATATAAGAGATTGTAACTTGTACATTACGTTTCAGAGAATACAAGCAATTTACTCATATCTCTATAACTAAAATCGAAATTTGATCTAAGACACACTATGTTACCATCGACGAAGTAAAACATATGTGGAGATGATAAACGTGACCATTATTATATAACATGAAACTCACCAATAGAGCAAACAACCAAAAGTTGAAGAAATGGAAACCAAATCATACTGAGTAAAATTTAGCCACCATTAAAGCCCTAAGCAAGCCTTTCTTTGCTGGATTAATTAAGAGAGAAAAAAAAGTACAGGACATGAATGTTGAGTTTTGAATAATCTTGGATTGGTCTTAGGTGTTATGGACCACGTTTCCTTTGGAAGCAGAGACAACCTTGCTTAAGCTGGTCTACAGGGATCATCCCTCCACCCTTGGAAGTGTCAATACTCTCTAACATCGGTACAACCTCGTCCATTTCTGGTCTCTTGTCTGGATTTGCATCCCAACATCGCTTCATTACAGCTGCAAGAGCACTCGGACAACACCTCGGTATATCAGGTCTCAGATTCTGCAATGATCAGAAATAGCATATAGTTGATGTTGTCAACTGTCACGTAGAATGGCTAACTAATAAATTGATTCTGCAACAAAGTATGACTGGCGGATTCAATTCTACCAAACTCTAACCATACCTGGCGGACAACGGCTGAAGTGACCTCAGAGAAAGTAAGGTCAGGGTATGGCATGTCACAGCAATATATCTCCCATAAGCAGATCCCGAAACTATACACATCGCATTTTCGATTATAGGGGTTTCCATTGAGTACTTCAGGAGCCATGTAGCCAAGTGTGCCAGTCTCTCCTGTCATGTCATTAGGGTTAGATGCTTCAACTCTCGCAACTCCAAAATCTGCGATTTTGACAATCCGGGTTTTGTCTAACAACATATTCTCTGTCTTTACATCACGGTGAACAATCTTCTGCGAATGAAGGTAACTTAACCTGAAAAGCAACACATATAATCCTTAAGTTACCAATATGCTTCGTTCGTTCTTCTTCTTCTTCTTCCAAGTTAACCAAATGAAGAGAACTTTAAATACTAATAATACCCTCTAGCAAGATCAAGAGCAAGCTGCACGACAACTTTAAATGCAAGTTTTCTTCTTCTGTTCTTGATTAAGAAGGATTTTAAAGCACCACCTTGAAGATATTCAACTACAACACAACATATATTGTTTGGCATTGCTAATGGACCACTCTCTGTTTGTAACTGTAGACCAGATGCACCCATTGTAGCTCCTATGAACTGCAAATTTCATTGCTTTCTTCAACATCTAACAATGCTAACAAAAAAGAGGGTAATTGCAGAAGTTAATATGAACCTTAGTAACATTACGATGATCCAGTTTATGCCAAACAGCAACTTCCTGAGCAAAATCTGCCCTCAACGATACAATCTCAGTTTCTGATCTATGACCTTCTTCACCCCAATCAAGCAGCTTCACTGCTCAATTCACCACTATAAATTAGCCCAAGTCTTCACTTAAATTCACAGCCGGTAGTTGCGACCCATTATTATTCTCTGATATCTCTTTATTTGGAAAAATTTAACTTTTGACAAAGAGATTGAGACAACAACAGCTGGAATCACATGAAAAATCTTTCAATGCAAGAAGCATAATTATCCAAGTACGCTTATGATGTCAAAACCCGTGTCGACTTCATGGAGATCACAAGAAAACTTGAATTTTCAGCGAGTAAGCAACTTAATCTAACTCCAAAGTTTTTTTTTGTTAGAAGTAGATGAATCCGACAAGTTTAGAATTATCTATTTGAAGTAAAAGAAAAGCTGTAAGAAAAACCCAGAAACAGCGACAGATTTCGGCTCAATGTTGCAATTTCAGTATTCTGATTTAACTGCAAGAATTTTGGGAATCGAAGAATTTATTCTAAAATTGGAGACTTTTAAGACGAAATTTCAAAGAAACAACAACGATGAGTGGATTGACTCACCGGCAACATCTTGACCGTCGTAGATACCACGATGGACGGTACCGAATGTGCCACGTGCAAGAACGGTCTTGATAATAAGCTTAGAAGGATCGATCTCCCATTCAAGTCTCTGCTTCCTCTGCCCTAGAAAACCGATGTTGGGAGCAACGGGAGAGGAGGAAGCGGAGGCTCCGATGGCGACGGATTCTTCTTCATCTCTCTTCTTGGTTTTCTCTAAAGTCAAAGCTCTGCTTAAGTGTCTCTCTAGTTGCTCATCTAAGCTCTTCAGATCAATCTGATCTGCTCGAACAAACCCATCGTTTCCTTCCTTCATTTTTAGGTCCTTATGCTTTTTGGTTCTCTCTCTATCTTGATTCTTGAACAAAGTGTACAGAAGAAACCGTACGAATCTCTCCCTCTCTTGTTTTTTGCTTCTACTTGTTGAGTTTGTTTGTCCGATTGGGTTGTGGAGTTCTCAGCTAATCAACGGTGAGGAAAATAAAACTTAAAAAGGGGAAGACGAGAAGCCTGCATGTGAACGAATCAAGTGCTGGAATACCCCTCTCTTTTAAATCAAATGCTCAAATGTTCCCTCCTTTTTTCAATATTTATTTTTAATTGAAAAATGTAAGTAGAAGACAAAAAAACTTGAGAGTTAAACATAATTACCGATCCAACCACAGAAAACCCACCCGAACCTAGTTAAATCGGGTTGACCCGGTTTTATTAAAAAAAAAAAAATTAAAATCGAAATTAGGGCAAAATTAAAATGAAAATCGGTCCCCTTTCTTCCCCACGATCGCGAAATCGCCCGAGCCCCCTCTCCTCTTCCCCACGATCGCGAAATCGCCCCCCTCTCTTCTTCCCCACGATCGACCACACTTTTCATCACTCTCCCTCTTCTTTGCATTCTAACTTCTTCACTCCTTGTTGCGGCATCTCCTTCAACTCGAAATTCTCTTCAACTCTCTTGTTGCGGCATCTCCTTCACCTCGAAATCGTTTTCTTCTTCTACAAATTCACCCGAAAATCAGCTTGAAATTCAACCCGGAAGATTGTTCATCGGTAAATCGAAGTAAAACTCCGTAGAACTAAGTTAATAATTTTGAAATTTCATAAGAAAACTTTGTTTGTGTCGATTTCGATTAGGTTTTATGAATTTCGGGTGTGCTAATTCGGTTGTTTTTTTGCAGGATGGCTCGAACAAAAAATGCTAATTACGAATGTGGAGAAAGTCCGAATGACGGAGGAGAAAATCTAGAAAGAAGAATTGTTGTAGCTGGATCTAGAGTTGTTTACGAAGATCCAACTGATTCTGAGCAGGAAGGAAACAGTTCGCGAACTGTTTCCGACAAAGATTCAACGGTACGTCTTGATTTTTAGTGGTAGAACTACGTAGAATTGAGTAAAACTGATATTCTTGGTAGTGATACTAGAAGAACTCGGTAAAACTATGTTGGAGATTGATGTTTTCTGGGTTAATAACACTAAGTGGAACTAGTAACACTAAGGAAAACTAGTAACACTAAATGGAACTAGTAACACTAAAGAGAACTAGTAACATTTAAGTAAAACTATGTATTAAAATTGATAACTTTTGGATTAGTAACACTGAGTAAAACTAGTGACAGTAAAGGAAAATAGTAATACTGGTAGTGCGAAGTAGAACTATGTTTCAAAAGTAGAATTAGTAACACTACAATGACTCGGTAAAACTATGTATTAAAATTGATAATTTGTGTTTAGTAACACTGAGCAAAACTAGTAAGAATGAACAAACATAATAGTACTTGTAATACTCGGCAAAATTGTATAGTAAATATATGTTTATGAGGATAGTAACATTGGGTAAAACTAGGTAAAACTATATAGCGAAAATTGAATCTAAATTGTAACACTAGGTAACACTGGGTAAAACTATATAGCAAAAATTGAATATAAATTGTAACACTTGGTAACACTGGGTAAAACTATATAGCGAAAATTGAATCTAAATTGTAACACTTGGTAACACTGGGTAAAACTGTATTTGTTTTGCAGGATTCTGGTGAGGAAACAGAGGCTTTACAGCCGATGCAAATGTATTTCCAGCCGAATACACAAAGAAAATTAAGATCCCCACGAGGTGTTACATCACTGAAGCGGTGGAGACGTTAGATAACTTGAAGTACCCCCTTCGAGTGGACGAAAAGAGGTGGTTTCACCGTCATCCACAATTCAAGCATTTTTTCCATATATCAAAAGATAAGAACCACAAAGTGATGGGATTGTGGATGCTCCTGGTTCGCACTGTGCGAACGGAAAGAAAAAGAGAAGCTTGGTTTCTCGTAAACGGTACTCCTATCCGGTATGGGATAAGAGAACACGCATTAATCTCCGGGCTGGACTGCCGGAATTATCCCGTGAACTACCAAAGTAGAGGTAGTATGGACTTTATTGAAAAGCATTTCGGAAGGGGTGCAAAGGTCAGATACGCAGATGTAAAGGAGAAGCTGAAGGGTATGAGACCATCGCAAGATAGGTTGAAGATGGCTGTCTTATATTTTCTATCAAGCATTATTATAGGACAGACAAAGACGGGAGAAGATGCACCTGCCGTCGAGCCATTCTTCCAACGAGCTGTGAGCGATCTCGATCTCTGCAAGACATTTCCATGGGGGAGATTGTCTTTTGATCACATTATGCGAGAGATCTCGCATACAATGGATCATTTCCGAGGTGTGGTGAAGGGTACCCAGTGGACTATGCCCATATTTTGTACACCATTGGAGGTAAATATCATTTTAATTATTGCTAAATTGTACTTGTTTTATATTTGAAACTAATAATATTGGTTTGTGTAGCTTCTAGCGTTTGAGGCTATTCCCGAGCTTAGGAAGAAATTCCGGGAAGATGTTTCTGGTGCTGATAGTACGTGTCCTCGGATGTGCAAGACGAAGTTCAAGCGTAGTGCTATGAAGGGCTTCACGCTGGATGAGATCAACGAATCACTTGGTAGCACTAAGGTTAGTTTTCCGTAGTGTTACTATTTTATATTTTTATTATGTTAAACTAATGTTCACATTTCTTTTTTTCAGGATATTGAGAGTATCTTGGTGGCATCTGCTGATGAAGAAGGACTACTTTCTGAAATCTATGAAGTAGAAGACGTTGAGGATAATGACGATGTCATTATCCGAAGTTGGACGACACGTCTACTTCATGACAAGAAACCGGTATTCTTCGAGGAAATATTCAACGAAGACGTGGCTTCGCGAGCAGAACCCGTGAATGCACCCGATGCACCCCTTGCACCCCATACACCCCTTGCTGAACAAATGGAGAATGCAGCTAGTGATAATGCGCCGATTACCGCATTTGTAGAGCTCATGAAGAAGATGGAGGAGGGATTCAAAAAAGTCCATGAGGAAATAGAGAAATTGAATGAGAAAATAGAAAAATTGGATGAGAAAAATGCTGAGGTATACACAAAGGTCGTATTCCTGGAAGAATACGTAAAAGACAAGTTAGAAACAACGAGGTTGTATGAAGAGATGTATCGCGGTGGTGTTGGAGAACACGAAACGGTAATATTAGGTGTTACTTAGTATTACAAACCTTTAATAATACTTAATTTAATTGCTTTTGAATTGTAGGATTTGCAGAGAAGTCCAAAGCAGGAGGATAGGCAAGAGGATAGGCAGGATGATGTGGACGAAGATAGGGCAGATGATAGGAACATTGATGCGGAGACGGTAAATGTGTTTGTATAAAAAAAGTAATACTGAGTAATACTGCGTAACACTAATTATGTTAATTATAGTGTGAGAAAGACGGGGATGTGGAGAAAAGCGTTGAGAAAGGCGTGGAGAGAAGTCCAACAACGGATGATGATACAACCGTTGATATTGGAATGGTAAATATGTTTGCATTACTTAGATTCGAGTAAGAATTAATAATTTATATAAATATTAAGTATAACTATTTGTTTTGATTATAGGGTTCAAAGGACGGAGATGAAGCCATATGCGGTGGAGAAGGTGATTTGGAGGTGGAAAGCGCTAAAATTCCAGAACCAACGGAGATACCAACCGAGGATGCAACCAAGGATGCAACCGAGGATGCAACCGAGGAGCGTACTATACAACGTACGTTCACTAGAAAGAGGAAAAGAAACCCTTCTGGTGCTGTGAAGACTCCTTACACAAGGTGGCCAACGCGGAGAAGGAATGCTGATTGAGAAGATCATGGTTGAGAAGATCATGGTTGATTGATTTCGTAACTCTCTTGTTGTTATTTCGTAAAACTCGTATCATTTGGTAGAACTACGTAAAACTAATGTTGTACTTTTTCAGATTTATTTGAAATTTAAAAATTTAAAAATTATGGTTGATTAAAATTTAAAATTTTAAAATGTTGTAGATTAATATAATTTTTACAAACTTTAAAACTTTCGAAAATTTTAAAAATTAATTTTTCTTAAAAAAAATTATATAAATCTTATAAATTAATAAATTCATACAAATATTCCAAATTTTTGAAATTTTAAAAAATATTTTTTTTGGCACTTTCTATTTTTGGCAACCGTCATTTTTTTTTGTAGCCGTCATTTCTTTTTTTGGGAGCCGCCGATTTTAACTAGTTTTACAGAAGTTTTTAGTAATACGGATTTTGTACATAGTGTTATTTTAGGGTGTTTTCGATTTAAATTAGTTTTACTAACTAAAAATTGAAGTTTTTTAGTTTTACATTAGTTTATAATCAGTTAAATTATGATTGTTATCATTTTGTATATTAATATTTATTGAAAGTTCTGTTATGTGTGTTTTCGTTTTGAAATGAGTGATTATGAGAGAGTGGTTATAAAAGTATAAGGTGTTTAGTGGAATATATTCTTCAAATACTTATTATGACTTGATTTTTAATTGTTATATTGAATACATATTTTTGAGATTTTATAGTTCCTTATATAACAAAAATTGGTTTATGTTAATTTTTATGTTTGTTTTGTGATAAATTTGTGAAATCAAATTGAATTCATTATTTACAAGTTTTGAATAACAGTAATACGAGTGTTACGTAGTTTTACTTCATAGGTTGAGTAATACCAATGTTACCTAGTGTTCCGATGTGATAGTAGTACAACCTAGTGTTACGTAGTTCTCTAAAACAGAAAATTGTCTTTTACAAATGTTCACAAATAATACTTTGAGCACAAACAAATGCTAGTGCCCACAACTCCACGGAATAATACTTTGAGCACAAATCATGAAAAACGATATCCCGTGCTCTATCTTCACGCTTCATGTATTCCATGACAGCGGCTGTTGCATGTACGCAAGGGTACTTGATCAAAACGTTTACAACTGCAAGTTTTCCTTATCAAATTCACCAAGTACGTCTTTCCATCACTTCCGTTCACAACGTACTCTAACTCGAAACTGTTTAGCTCCATCCAAATGCAAGCTCCCAATGCGATAAATAGATATTTGAATTTTGTTGCTTCGTCCAATTTCACTCTTGTTAATGTACCATGATTAACCTTTTCCAACATATACAAATACTGGTACAAAACCTCATAACTTTCTGCTGGAGTACCACGAACATCAGTAAGAGCTTTCTTTATCCCTCTTCACGCTGTCGAATATGATACTTTCACACCAAATTTACCTTGAACGAGAGATACAAGACTTTTAGGAGTAGGGGTGTGCAATTGTCCTGGAAAATCTGCATGCAAAACATCTGCAACTAATCTTGGTGTGCCTTTTCTTTTACTGTTGCTTGTACTCGAACTAGCCCGAGAGCATGTATGCATGTTGTTGTAAGTTCTAATCGAGAAATAATCTGACCTTCCAATCTTCGCAGCTCATAAACGCCATTTACAGCTTTCTTGACGACATTGTAAAACTAATCTTGTTTTGTCAGATTTTTTTATCGTAAAACTAAAACAATTCTGAAATGCGGCTCTGTCCACCAAATCTTGCAATGCATGCTTCGTTGTAAACTCTTGTCCAACCACAATACCCATACCGTCTTCCCATGCATCTATAAACTGACTATCATATGGAATCTCAACATAGTTATCATGCATAGCTGAGCTATCAAACTCGTTACCCATATATGTACCATATCGTACATTCTCTCCATCTCTAGTACCAACCTCATCATTTTCGCCATCATGTTGTTCTGCTCCACCTACGTAAGGTACAATGGCACATGCATTAATTTCCTCATCTATTGAATGCAAGACGTCATAGTTCACACCACACGAACTATCTCGGCCCACAAGTAATGATCTGTTGTGATGACTTCCACGTACAAAATACATCTACGCTTCTCATTATTCATGGTATCTAGATAAACAGACACATCCTCATCATCGATAATAACTGCTGGTATTTGAGCTCCCACTAACAATGGAATGTAACTCAATTTTAACTTCGTCCTACTTTCATCTGTCGCAATCTTCTTGCATATGCTAGCTTCTAACATCGCCAACGTTATATCCTCCGCACTTGTATTCTTAAATATTATACCGTACATACGACCTTTCGAATTCCATATACAATCCTTTGAAACAAATTCCCCGTAGTCAAAATGTATGGTTACGTTCTTGCTCATTGTCTCCTACAGAAGAATATATAAAAGAGTTAGCAAGTTCATTCAGTAATACTAGTTCTACTAGTAATACATTTTTATCTACCAAATATTCATTACCAGATTCCCTTTAGTAATACCATTTCTACTAGTTTTACTTTTTTTTTGTAATACTTGTTTCATACTGTCGTCAGTAATACCAGTTTTACTAGTTTTATTTTCCTAATCAGTAATACCAGTGTTACTAGTTTTATTTTTCTTTTTAGTAATACTAGTTCTACTAGTTTTACTTTCCTCATCAGTAATACTAGTGTTAGTAGTTTTACTTGTTCTAGTAGTTTTACTATCTTCATCCCGTAAGTTCTAGTAATATCCAGTTCTACTTAGTTCTCCTACGACTGTACAATGATTTTGGCCTCAAATCTTTCTTAATTTCAAAAGATTCGCTACAATTCAACATCCACAATACATCCTATAGTAATGTGTTCGAGATCAACCCATACAACATAATTATAACTTCAATGTGGATCAAAATAGTGGTTTTTATCCTAAATTTACAAATAAATCATTTTTTCACAAATCTTTCTTAATGTAAACCTTAATTTGGTTGAGGATTTGTTCAAGATCGTGGCGGCGTCTATGGCGAGCTGGAGGATCGAATTCAATGGCGACAGAGAGGAAGAGGAGAAGAAAATGGCGTTGGAGAAGCTAATGTCGTCGGTCGTGTGAGAGAGGAGAGAGAGGATCGCGTGAGAGAGGAGAGAGAGGAGCTCGATCGCGTGAGAGGAGAGAGAATGGGAGAGAATTTAATTTTTGATTTTTTGATTTTTTTGTTTTTTTTAATTATAAGTTAAATAAATTAAAGAAAAAAGAGAATAAAAGAAGTTTTCATTAAGAGTAGTTTTGGAAGTTTACATTTATGGGGGTATGTAGATTAGTGAGGGGTATGAGTGTTTGTTTTTTATAAATTAAGGGCATTTGAGATGTTGCCTCCATGTGAACACATGGTCTGTCTCGACGGAAAATGTATTTGTATTTACATTGTTTTTTTGTTACTAAACGAAAATCCGTGATAGGCAAGAACCCGTGCGATGTAAAATTTTGTTTTATTTTGTATATACAATATTTTTTAAATTCTTCGATTTAATCTTTTGAAAAAAATTTTCTGCAATTTTAATATTTTCATTCATCTAATATTTTTTAAATATAAATTCTTATTTATATTTGTTTCGTTTATCTAAATTATAATATTGTTCTTATTTTTACAAAGCTATTTTTCTGATGTAGTAAACTATGAAAAAAGCATACTTATTTTATATAATAAAATTCACATAAAAATTAAAACTTTAATATCTTTTATTGTTACAAAGATGATGTTTATTTCAATTTAAAATTTTAAAATTAAGACTGTATAAATAATAATAATAAAATTAGAAGAGCAAAGAATGAACTGAATAAAATATAATGAATTTAAGATAAATGAATGAGTTAAAAAGAAGCAAGGAAAGAAGTTACAACTATACTAAATAGTCATAATTTTGTTTATTAATTATTAATTAATTTTTAATATTTTGTGGATATTTATGTAAATTTATATGTGAGAACGTGGTAAGTTTAACAGAGAATTTTTCTATTTTTATATAATAGGTTTTTTTATCATTTATATTTCCAAAACTAATATTTATTTGAAAAAAATTATCTACTATAACCTAATCTTTTTTAGAAATATTTAGAATAACTCATCAATTTTTTAGTACTCCTATAACCTACTAATTATTTAATTTTTTAAAAAGTTTGTATATTACTCTTTACCTAATTTTGTGGTAAATTCGGTTTTATATTTTATAAAAAATAATTATTATTTTAAAATTACTTTAAATTATAAAAGCCAAAGATATGTTTGGTGTAATGCTTTAACTTTTTTAAATAAAAACTATTTTTAGCCTTTGTATTTGGTGTTTTTTTATTTTGTTATTGAAGATAAGTTGATGATTGTTTTATTTGTTTCTTTTCAAATTTTGGTTTGGATTTAAATTTTATAATAGATTTCTATTAAAAATTTATATCTCAATTTACTTATTTGATTGTTATGAAAGGAACGGATTGTTGGAACCGAATTTGTATTTTATTCGGTTCTAACAAAATTTTTTTGAATATTTTCTGAATAGTTATTTTTATTTATGAATGATCTCTATTACATAATGGTTGAGTCTCTTTTATACTATAATCCGTAATTAACTTCAGATATAGAATTAATTGTAGATTTAACGATTACAACATAATTAATTCTTGAACGTTATAGTATTGATTATTGTCGGTTACAAAGTAATTAATTCTTTTGACCGTTACGTAACTAAAATAACCGGTTTGACTTCTTTTTGGTCCATATTGGTCCAGTTAGCGCATTTGAATTTTGAGATTAAATCCGGTGCCCACAATAAACCACCCATGTTTTGTGAAGCGTCGATTCGAAAAACTTTATTTTGTCTTTGTCATGCTTGTTTTATGTTGGCTATCTTAATTTTGCGGAATGCTCTTCGTTTCTGTAATGGCTACGTGTCCGTATTCTTACGAAGAGCCGATTGCGCTTTTATTCCCTTTTAGGGTTCGTGCATAGCTGTGCTGGTTTTCTAATTTTAGTGAATTACTGCTCGTTTCTATAACGGCTACGTGTCCGTATTCTTACGAGTAGCTGCTTACGTTTTTTTTTTATTTTAGCAAAGTGCTCCTCGTTTCTATAACGGCTACGTGTCCATAGTTTTTACGAGGAGCTGCTTGCGTTTCTTTATTTTAGCGAAGTGCTCCTTGTTTATGTAATGGCTACGTGTTCGTATTATTTACGAGGAACTGCTTGCACTTTTTTTTACTTTAGCGAAGTGTTCCTCGTTTCTGTAATGGCTATGTGTCCGTATTCATTACGAGGAGCTGTTTGCACTTTTTCTTTATTTTAGCGAAGTGCTCCTTGTTTCTGTAACGGCTACGTGTGCGTATTCTTTACGAGTAGCTGCTTGCACTTTTTCTTTATTTTAGCGAATTGCTCCTTGTTTTTGTAACGGCACGTGTCCGTATTATTTACGATGAGCTGCTTGCTTCTTTTTTTTTAGCGAAGTGCTCCTCGTTTATGTAATGGATACGTGTCCGTATTCTTTACGAGTAGCTGCTTATGCTTTTTTTTTTAATTTTAACGAAGTGCTCCTCGTTTCTGTAATATTTTACGTATCCGTATTTTCTTACAAGTAGCTGCTTGCGCTTCTTTATTTTAGCAAAATGGTTCTCGTTTCTGTAATGGCTATGTGTTCGATTCTTTACGAGGAGCTGCTTGCGCTTTTTTTTAGCGAAGTGCTCCTTGTTTCTGTAACGGCTACCTGTCCGTATTTTTACAAGGAGCTGATTGCCTTTTTTAACCCCTTTTAGGGTTTGGTATTATTTTCGGGACTGTAAACACTTTTTTAAAAAATTTTATTGGGTACGATTTCATTATTTATCGTCTTGACTGTATGCCTCAAAATACAAAACAATGATAACAAAATTGTACATTTTATTTCGTCTCGATTTGAGTTGTAAAGTGTGCTGAGTATGCCTTGGAAATCTTTTGTTTTGTTTCGATGCGAGCTGTAATATATGCCGAGGATGTCCTGAAAATCTGAAATTTGTTGGAGTTTGACATTTTTTCTTTTCTTAAAAGTTAGGATGGATTTTCCCCACAGACAGTACCAAATGTTGGAACCGAATTTGCACTTTATTCGGCTCTAACACAAATTTTTTGAATATTTATTTTTATTTCTGAATGATCTCTATTACATAAGGGTTGTGCCTCTTTTATACTATAATCCGCAATTAACTTCAGATATATAATTAATTGTAGATTTAGCGATTACAACATAATTAATTTTTGAACGTTACAGTATTGATTATTATCCGTTACAAAGTAATTAATTCTTTTGATCGTTACGTAATTAAAATAACTGGTTTGACTTCTTTTTGGTCCATCTTGGTCCAGTTAGCGGATTTGGATTTTGGGATTAAATCCGGTGCTCACACGGATGGCTCTTTAGAGTTTTTGGTTTCTATTTTTAAACTGAAATTGTTGACAATTTTGTTAGATTAAAGAAAATTGATTTTGGGAATTCAGCAATGTATAAAAACCCATGTAGCAAAATATCAAATTTGATTTTAACGATAAAAGTATGTTAAGCATGATGGTAAAAACATGATTTGGTTCTTCATGGGTTCTTTTAGATCGTGTAGATCGAGAAGAACTTTTTTATTGAGCAAAAACCAATGTTTCTGGAACAAAAACAAAAATTCTATATGCTTTTGTTTTTATAACGTGTTTGTAATTAATAGTTTAGTTACTGAAATTTTGATTTTAGATAAGAGATAATGTATTTTAGATGAAAAATTGATTTTATAATGGTGGACTAGTAGATTAGAATTTAAGATACTACTTAAATTTGCCAAAATATTTGTCAGACTTTCTAAACGTTGACCAAAAGAACTGTAGACTAGCAGATACAAAAATAAGTTTGCAAATAACTTTAGAAGACTTTGACAACGTCTGCCAAACGAACGACGTCTGCCAAACGAACGACAAACTAGGAGCCTAAAAGACTACTATTTAAATCTACCGAAATATGTGTTAGACTATCAAAAGTCTACCAAAAGAATAACAGACTAGAAGATAGAAAAATAAGTATGTAGATAACTTTAGAAGACTTTATAATGATCTACCAAAAATGGCAGACTAGTAGATTAGAAGATTACTATTTAAATATGCCAAAATATTTGCCAGACTTTTTTAAAGTCTACCAAAACAATAGGAGACTAGCAGATGCAAATGTAGTATGCAGATAAATTTAGAAAACTTTGGAAACATCTACCAAAAGAGCAGTAGACTAGTAGCCTAGAAGACTACTATTTAAATCTGCCAAAATATTTGCCAGAGTCTGCCAAAAGAACAATAAAATAGCAGATATAAAAGTAAGTATGTTGAAAAGTTTAGAAGACTTTGGAAGAGTCTGCCAAAATAATGGCAAATTATTAAGTTAGAAGACTACTATTCAAATATGTCGAAATATTTGCAAAAATTTCTAAAAAATCTGCAAATTAGAATCAAATGCAAACACAAAAGCATGTTACCAAATTTTATATATAACCTAATGAATTGATACAACAAATTGTATATATGATAATTTTGTTGGGCTTATTTGTTGTTGTTGAAAATTTTATTGTTAACAAATGTAAAAAAAAAGAGTGTTACCTAGTTTTTTTTAAGAAGTGTCACATAAAAGTGAAAATATCGGTTTACGAAAATTGTTACCTATTTTAAGGAAAGAATTGATTTTTTTTGTTATTTTTTAAAAATATTATCATATATATTAATTAGATAATCATTAATATTTATAGATAAATATAAACAATATGATTAATGATAAAATTGGAAAACTGTTTTATAAAAAACTATAAAAACTTAAATAGATTATTTTGATAATTTTTAATATTTATTAGGTTATTCTAGTAAATCTTCCTATTTATTTTATACTAGTAAAATCTGGTGATAATAAAACTTGTCGAACAGAATATTCAGATAATAAAATGTAAATTGATAGTTCGTGAATCGACCAAAAGTGGATTTGTCCAAAGGGCAAAATAATGCTGGAAAGTACCAAGAACCAAAGACAAAGTTTACCACTTTCGTTTGGAAATGGAAACATTGATTCGTGTTCATGAATTCAGTTTGTCATTTATCATGGATTCAGTAATCCAAATTTTTTGAGCATTTTTACCGTAATATCGAAAAAAAATTAGATGACATTAGACACTATCAACAATAGAAATTTGATGACCAGAGAAGTTGATAATCTTTACAATTTAATCAACAATTTGGTTGTTAGTAATAGCAACCATTGCCTGAAGTTTGACGGAAGACTACAGGAATGTGAATAGCATAGAATCGCAAAGGATAAAAGAACTGAGTGCAAAGATAAACATGATATTGAAGAGAAAACGACTAAATTCAATAAATATTTGTGATGAAATTGAGGAAATTGACGTATTTGCAGGAAACATGAGCAATGACATGGATGATTAGATTGAGATAAGTTACGTCGGAAGAAAACAAGAATTCTACAAATATTCGTTCAACACGAGCTATAGGAACCACCCAAATATGTCATACAGAAGCAATAATGTTGAGAATCTTCAAAATCAAGTCTACCCTCCTAAGAAAATCTTCCAACCAAAGTAGAGTATCTAAGTGGTTTTGGTCACCAATTCTCAAACAGAGGGCAAAGAAGCAGTTTCAACAGGATTTTTCAAAAGATATATCAAACGCCTGTATCTGTCCCTGCTCCTCTTGACAACAAAATCAAGTTAATGTTTCAACAACTTCTATAAGAGCAAAAAAAAAGAATGCCCACGACATCAACGTTTTGGTTGAAAACATGTACAAAGATCTAAACGGTAAATTTGAGACATTGTCTTCGCATGTGAAGAAACTTGATGTTCATATAGCTCAAATCTCAACAGCTGATAAGAAGGCACAAAGAGTTCCCCCAAGAACAACAAATGCAAATCCGAGGAATCAGTGTAGTGCAATGATGGTCCTCGACGATATTAGAAATGTAGTTGATGAAGTTGACTTAGAATAAGAGAGGAATTTGGATGCATATTCATCGAGATTTGTCAGCCTAACAGTGAAATCGATCGATCCTCAACAACGATAAAATTTGCAAGCTGTTAGAAGATTGACCCAACCCCCAAGGAAATCAATCTAGAAAAAAATCTGCAATGTGCACGCCATGAGGACGTCTACAAGCTTCGAGCAACATATCCCATTCCACCTAGATATTTTTTGCCACCCATCAATGCAGAAAAGTTGGTTGGTTTCACAAGATGGCAAGAAGACATCTTCCTGGTACATCATTTGAAGATATTTTTAAAATTCGTCCATACGTCGGTCTTCAAGTTCTGCAGAAAAAACAGATGATGAGATAGAGAACCTCTATAACAAGGCAAAGAACCCAAGCACAACACTGAAAAAACTACGTAAATTAAGTGATCCAAGGAAGTTTTGATTTCCATGTTTATTGTTGGTGTTGGTTTTGATGACTTTTTATGCGACTTTGGTTTGTGCGTGATGTAATACTGAAAACTCTTGCAGCAAAGCTAAAACTTCTTGGCGTTACACCTTCTTACAGATCCAAACTCCACAAGGTTCGATCCTCTATCTACTAGTTCGAATAGGAAATTGTCTTATTCCTATTGATTTTGATGTTTTGGAGATGAGAGATTGGTCTACAATGCCACTAATATTTGGATGATTATTCTTAGTCATAGTAGGAGTTGTTGTTGATCTGCCAAATAAGAGGGTTTGGTTCACCAACATTGACAACAAGGTCTTCTCTGAAACTGTACCTAAGGGACGGTCTTCACATTCCGTCTCATGTACTACCATCTTCTCCAAAGATCTGTTGAATGCAAAATCAAAAATCCATTGTGTAGACAAAGACGTGATCAAAGAAGCCCCGAATGAAGATTATGTTATCATAGCAGCGAAAGTTGTTCTCACAAGGTAAAGGTGAAAAACAAATTCATGAGCTAAGCGATCAAGGGAGACTCTCATATCACCTTAGTGAATCAAAAGTGTGTTGGAAATAGTAGCAAGTACAAGATCAAATGTAAGAGAACTTCGAAACTTTTTGGTAAGGCTATAACGATTCTTACTCCTGAGATACAAGAGAAATGTGAATATGTTGTTAAGGACTTGATGAGCAGTGTTCTGAAACTAAAGTTGATGGATAATGAGGTTTGTTTCACAGCGAGTTCTAGTGTTTGCCCTCACTGAAGTCTGACAAAGTCGAGCTGGTGACTGTAATCAAGTGTTTAATGGGAGGTAACCCATTGATATCATTTTATTTCTTTCTCTTTTTAGGTATCTTCATTTTTATTATGATTTACTCTCACTCAAAGACGTTGTGAAGTAAGTATGGGGAGGATGTTTATTGCTAACCCTTTTTTCTTTTTTTTTTCTTTGGTGTTTGACTCATTTAAACTTTGGTTATTATTGTGTTTAAATTTTTTTAATCATACTTTGGAAATAATTGTTTGATGCTAACTTTTGTGATCATTCTAACATCTTTTGACCGCAGTCTTGCCTAAATGGAAACCTGTAAGAAAATGAACTTACCGAGGCACCATACCACTTGAGAATTGAATGACCAACGTTAACTCCAACCTGAATGAATCTAATTTTCTTATCATGAGGTTTAGTATACATTGAGCTAGATTCACCCTTCTATGTGGTAAATTACGGTTCTCCCATTTCTTTCCTTCAAATTTATAAACCCCTTATGCTGAACTAGATGTGATTTAAGTGGAAATGTATCCGGAGCAGAGCGTAAACTTGCATCCTTTAGATCTCATGAAAATTTATCTCAAAGAATGATCGATAAAAATATAATGATATCCTAGACAAACAGGGAGAAGTCGATCATCAGGTGAATGATTCGATAATAAAAAAATATAATGATTTAGAAGTGCAAAAAGTCACATAATATTTAAAATAATGCATCAAGCAACATCAACTTTAGACAAACAGTTCCATGTAGTTCGTCGTAAGCTCAACAACCATCCCAATCAAAACCACAACCACACTAAGTAATCCAAAATCACCCTCCTAACCCCTATTAAACTTTAGCATGCAGTTTCATCAAGGGAATATCGATCAAAGAACCTTAAAGACTCATCCCTCTTGATTTTTTTCAACTTCAGTTATTTTCCTCTCTCTTTTCTCACTTAATTAGAACCGTTTTCCCTACTTTTCTAGGATATCATTGTACTTTTTTATTGAATCATTTTCGTGATGATCGATTTCTTCCTACTGTTCTAGGGTATCATTGTATTTTTGTTAGATCATAATATGAGATAAATTTCCATGATATCTAAAGGATGCGAGTTTAACGCTCTGCTACAAATTCATTTCTATTTAAATCACATCTAATTCAGCACAAGTAGTTTACAAATTTGAAGGAAAGAGAGGAAGACCGTATTTTACCACATAGAGGGGTGAAATACCAAACCTCATGATGACAAAACTCAATTCATTCATGTTGGAGTTAGTGTTGGATGATTCAAATTCTTAAGTGGTATGGTCGCCTTGGTAAGTTGATTTGTTTACGGATTTTCTTCAAGTAAGTTTGCAGTCAAAAGCTGTTCGAATGGTCACAAAATAACCAAAGTTTAAACAGGCAGACCGACTCAAACACCAAAGAAAAAAAAGAAAAAAAATGTTAGCAATAAACATCTTCTCCCAAACTTATTTCATACCGCCCCAGTGTGAAAGTAGATCAAGATAAAGAATAGATACCTAGAAAAGGATACCAATGGGTTTCCTCCTATTAAGCGCTTGTTTACAATCACTGGAAATTGCTATGAATCATGTGTCATTATCCTTCAAATTCATTTTCAGAACCTTGCTCATTAAGTCCCTAACAGCATTTTTACATTTCCCTTATATCTCAAGAGTAAGGATCGCTCTAACCTTAGCAAAACGTTTCGAAGTCCCCCCTCCCTTATATACATTTTGATCTTGTATTCAATATAGTTTCCAACACACTTCTGACACACTAAGGTGATATAAGGGTCGTCTCTAATCCCTCCGCTCATGACTTTTTTTTTCACCTTTACCTTGTGAACAACTTTCGCTGTTGTGATAACATAATCTTCATTCAAGCCTTCTTTGATCACATCCTTGCATTCAACAGATCTTTGTGGAAGACACATGATGACGGCATCAGATCGTCTGGCCGGCCAAAAGACCAGAATGGCCGACCAGAATATTTGCCCGAGACAGCCTGGCCATTTGGCGCGTCTGCTGGCCCAATCGGTACCACTGGCCCTATGATCAGCCGGGCCGGTCCGATCAACATTTCCGGCGGAAAGGCCCAACTCTCCGGCCCAACTGGCAGCGACGTGGATGACACCGCCGGCCCAACTGGTGACGCCGCTGGCTCAAGAATCAATCTGGCCGGCTCCGATGACAACTTGGCCAGCTCTTCGCATAGTCCAACCAATCCATCCGATTGCACCACCATTTCTACATCTACACAAGGGGACTTGGATCAGCTAAGCTACCAGATTCAAGGCATGAACCTGGATGAAATCTCTACATCAGTGACGCCACCAGGAGCCATGACAAGGAGCAGAACAAGGGCACTCTTCCATAAGTTCAGTTTGTGGGTATACAAGCTCCTAGAAGATCATCGACAAGGAGCATTGAGCCAAGAGTACAAGGAAGAGTCCAAAGGCTTCTCAACATTGCAAAGGACTCTAGAGACTTGGGCTTTTCATGGTAAAAGAGGTTAGGGCCCAACAATTCATAACCCTACTCTAAGTCGAAGACTAGGAGCTAGGCGCGTGCATGCCACAAGGTCGGCCACCTTCCATTTCTTGGCCGAAAGGTAAGAATGGTAAGTTTTCAATTATATACTTGCCTTTTCTGTTTTGCAGGATAGGAATAGTAAGTTGTACATTTTTGAGTCAAGAACAATTTAGGTAGTTGTCCTTTTTCGGTTATTTCCTTTTTGTAATTTTCTTTGTGCACTTTTGTAACTTTTCCATTTTTATTTTGACTCGACCCTAGAAGGTCTAAGGCTGCCGAGCATATTAATAAGGCTCCTTCAGCATTTTAGTTCGACAACTTTTTGATATTAATAAAGATAGAACTTTCTTTCTAAGAGTTTTCTCCTAAAGCTCTTGCGCTTAGAACCCTAGTCGAGACCAATCTTCCTAGCTTCTAATTTTTGATTTATCACGAGGTTCATCACCCCTCGTGTGGTTCACTTCACCTCTCCATCCATTACCCACCAGAAAACCCCCATCCATAAGCCTAAGGCCGAGATTCTCGCCTAAACTTCTCCAACCAGTCCACGCGTGTTACGGCCTTGATTCAAGGCTTGTATCATTTTGGTATCAGAGCTTAAACTCCTAAAACCAGGTTGTTTGTATCATTTACTTTAGTGTTAATACCAATTCGTGCATTAGTTTAAGTTTCATTCAAAAAAATAAAAAAAAATAAAAAAAATAACATATAGATTCAAACCGAGTGCATCTAGCTCCTATGTGCATCACTAGGGTTTAGATTCATTCTTTGCATTGCAACTTCGGTTTTTCCTTTTTGTTTAAGCATAATTTCCATTCTTCATTAAGTTAAATCAAAAGCCAAAAAACTAGAAAAATACAAAGAAAAATCGACCAAAAAGGATCTAGAAAATTTGCGCATTAATTGCTAAAAACTTTCCTTTTTTCTACTCTTTCCTTTTTCTAAAATTTTCCTTTTGTTCTATTTGCATTTTCTACTATAAAAGAAAACTCTTCTAATAAATTCTTATGAGTAAACTAACTTGTTTTTCTTGTAACACACGATGGCTGAAGGAAACGGAGATGCAACCGAGGCCATGATGGCCATGTTCACCACCTTCCAAACATAACTCGCATCAATCGGCAAGAGGTTGGAGCGCGTGGAGAGGCCGGTGAGATTCCAGGCCATAAGGAACGTGAGGGCTGACCAAGACCCTGCTGAAGGTCCTGATCACCCTAGGACATGGATAGAACAGGAGGAGCCCCAGCCGGATGGAGATGAGGACGCACAACCTCACGGGTATCACCCTAGGCCAAGAAGACCTCCACGGAAACCAGAAGCAGAGGGCAATGGCTACGAGCCCTATGGTCATCACCAGAGACCAAAGATGCCCCCTAGACATCATGAGGATGGAGATGACTACGCCTACAATCGGGTAAACAGTCATGATGTTAAGCTAACACCTCCTAGTTTTGCAGGAAAAGTAGACCCCGAGGCCTATCTAGATTGGGAGAGCAGGATGGATCACATCTTCGACCACTATAACCAATCATGCCCTAGGAGAGTCTCCATGGCAGTAGCACAACTCACAGATAATGCCCACATCTGGTGAGATCGTGAGACTTCTAACAGTAGGAGAAGAAGATTGAGGCCCGTAGACTCTTGGGTCGACATGAAGGACCTCATGAGGCAAAGGTTTGTTCCACCTTATTTCTATAGGGATTTGCAACGACGTTTTCATTCTCTTAAACAGGGTACAAGATCAGTAGAGGAGTACTACGAGGAGTTTGAAAGGCTAAGAAACAGGCTGGAGTTCAATGACGATGAGAAGGCATTGATGGCTCAATTCTTGAATGGATTGTAAGAGAGGATCAACCGAAAGTTGGAGAGACAAATCTACAACGATTTCAAGGACTTGTTCCACCTCTCTGTCCAGGCTGAGCAGCATATCAGACGTAAGGGCCAAGACATACACAGCAAGCCTAAGACACCTTGGACACCAAGCCTTGGCACCAAGCCCATAGACAAGAGCAAGAGCGTGGAAATCGAATCACGGTTCAAGAGCAAGCCTCCTGAGAAAACCCGTGACCAGAGAGAGCCTAGTAAGTTCTCTAACCATCAGAGATCACATAACATCACTTGTTTTAAGTGTATAGGTCGCGGTCACATCTCAAGGGAGTGCCCAAACAACCGTCTTATGCTGATCACGGAAGTTGGAGAGTATGAGTCTCAAGATGAAGAGGACTTTGAACCAGAAGGAGAATACGGTGACATTGAGTACCATGATGTGGGGGAAGTGCTGGTCACTAGACGTATCCTCAGTGCAATGGTAGACCCTTTCGAGACCATTCAAAGGGAGAATATTTTTCACAGTCGGTGCACCATCAAGGGCAAGGTATGTAACCTCATCATAGATGGTGGTTCTTGCACTAATGTGGCTAGTGCGTATATGGTTGATAAGCTAGGTCTAGAGAAGACAAAGCACCCCCGACCATATAGACTGAGATGGCTAGATGACAAGGTGGAGCTCAAGATCCATGAGCAAGTAACCTTGCCATTCAGTGTGGACAGATACCAGGACCAGGTATTCTGTGATGTAATACCTATGCAAGCTGGTCATCTTCTGCTATGAAGGCCATGGCAGTTTGACAAGGAGACAAGGCATGATGGCCGAACCAATCTCTACACATTTGTGCACAATAAGAGAAAGGTCACCCTAGCTCTTGTCACACCTGCCCAGGTACATGAGCTACAACAGCAAATGAGTTAGGAAAAGAAACTCATTAAATATAACTTTCTCATTCAACTGAGTCATGTCTGGAGAGATTTAGCCTCAAAGGTGATGAGGACATCAGGTCGTACATCCAGCCAGGAGACCAGACTGGCCGACCAGGAAGCTTGCCCGAGACAGCCGGGCCATCTGGCACGCCTGCCGGTCCAAACAGTACCGCCGGACCCTCGACCAGTAGGACCAGAGCAACCAGCATTGCCGGCGGAGAGGCCCAAGCTTCCGGCACACTTGGTGGGGACGTGGATGACACCGCCGGTCCCCTTGGTGATGCCACCAACTCCGGGATCAACTTGGCCGGTCCCGAAGGCATTCCGGCCAGTACCTCGCACAGTCCAGCCGGTACAGCCGATCCAGCCGAGTGCACGAGCAATTCAACTTCCACACAAGGAAACTCGGACCAGATAAGTTACCAGCTTCAGGACATGCATCTAGAGGAAGTATCCACACCAGTAGTGCCACCAAGAGCAATGACAAGAAGCAGATCAAGGGCACTCTTCCATAAATTCAGCTTATGGGTGGACAAACTCCTAGAGGAAGATCAGCTAAGGACAATGGGCCAGAAGAGCAAAGTAGAGTCCAAAGGCTTCTCAACAACACAAGGAACATCAGAGACTTGGGCTTAAGTGGCAAGAGAGGTCAGGGCCCAAAGATTTTTAACCCTACTCCAAGTCGAAGACTAGGAGCAAGGCGCGTGCATGCCACAAGGACGGCCACCTTCCATTTCTTGGCCGTGAAGTAAGTTAAGGTAAGTTTCAATTCGAATATATGCCTCTTTCTGTTTTGCAGGGTAGGATCTAGATGCTTTACATTTTTGAGTCAAGAACATTTTAGGAATAGGTCCCTTTCCGGTTATGGCACTTTTGTATCTTTTCCTTTGTGCATTTTTGTAAGTTTTCCTTTCTTATTTGGGTCGACCCTAGAAGGTCAAGCTGTCGAGCATATTAATAAGGCTCCTTCCAGCATTGTAGTTCGACAACCTTTTTGATATTAATAAAGATAGAACTTTTTTCCCAACAAGTTTTCTCTCAAGAATCTTGTGCGCTTAGAATCTAGTTGAGACCAGCCCTCCTAACTCTAAGTTTGTGATTTATCACGAGGTTCATCACCCCTCGTGTGGTTCACTTCACCCTTCCATCTTTTACCAACCAGAAAACCCCCATCCAGAAGCCTAAGGTTGAGTTTTCTCACCTAATCTTCTACAAATAGCCCACGCGCATACATCCTTGAATCAAGGCTTGTATCATTTTGGTATCAGAGCTTAAAGCTCCTAAACCAGGTTGTTTCTATCCTTTTGCCTGTTTTGTTT
>JAEVFF010001109.1:21321-93773 GCA_018901945.1 Pugionium dolabratum | reverse complement strand
AGCAATTTTTATTCCCATCAAAGTAGACTTCTCCGAGAAGTCTGCGACGTTTATTCTGATCAAAGCAGAATTCTCGGAGAAGTCTGCTTTGATAGAAATAAACGTCGCAGACTGCGAGAAGTCTGCTTTGATCGGAATAAATGTCGCAGACTTCTCGGAGAAGTCTGCTTTGGTGAGAAAAATAGTTTATTCCGATCAAAGCAGACTTCTCCGAGAAGTCTACTTCAGTGAGAAAATTTAGTATGTGTACAATGATCTAATCAAATTCATTAATTTTTTACCGCAAATAATGGTCCAAATCGTTGTTGTTTGTGGGGAGTGGACTATTACAGAGACTTGAAATTTTGCTGTGGATAATATAGGAGGAGGAAAAATGTTTGTAATTGAGGATGATGATTACTTTGTTGATGAAGATGAGAATAAAGTTTACTCGAATGCTGAGGATTACATTCTTTAAGGTAAAGTAAAAGATGAATAAATTCAGTTTTAGTGTTGAGTATCTCAGAAAATTAAGTTACGAGTAAGGACAAAATATAAAGTCTGCTGAGAAGTCTGCAAAGAAGCCTGCCGAGAAGTCTGCAAAGAAGTCTGCGAGATTTATACAACAAAGTTTGTCGATATAAGTGTGTAGTTTCTGAAACATGTAACCAATCAATTCAATTAATTTGAAGACACAATGTTATCGATGTTGTTTTACAAAAACATCCAACACTATCCTGTTAACTTAGTATTTTGATGGAATTGTTTATACATATCTTTAAGTTCTTGTTCTTTCTTGTTATTAGGAAGTATGCATTAAGTATCTTAAATATGCACTAAGTCCTTAACTATGTATAAAAATTTATACTAATATTTGTGTTTTTAATGGTTGTCATTTTGTAATTTTATAAGTATGATTTGACTTGAGCTGATTGAAAGGTGATTGACATACAACTAATAGTTTATTATAATTCTGAAAAAGTTGATTGAAAACTGACTGATAAGGTGGAGTGATGGGAGCTAGTGATAGGTATAATAAAGTTGACAAAAATTCATTTAAAATATGGCCAAAAATACAAACGAAGTCTGCAATTATTAATGAAGTCTGCAAGTGAAGTCTGCATTTGTAATGAGAACGTGTTGTGAAGTCTGCAACTGAAGTCTGCAACTGAAGTCTGCAACCTGTAATGAAGTCTGCAACACGAAAATCTATTGATTCAAAAACCAAAGTCAAATTCAAAACGTAAGAAAAAAACTCAAAAACATCTACAAAAACTGTAAAACCACCATAAATTTCAAGGAGAATTTCAAACATCTATTGAAAATCTTTAAAAAACCATCTAAAATTTTAAAAACCATTAAAAATCACTTTAAAAGCAACTAAAACAACAATATTACTTTTTGTGAATCTTTTTCCAGATCTACAACAAAAAAAAGAAGAGAAATAAGATAAGAATATAAGAACTCCGCAACTGAAGTCTGCAACTGAAGTCTGCAACTGAAATCTGCAAACCTGTAATGAAGTCTGCAACACGAAAATCCATTAATTCAAAAATGAGTGTCAAATTCAAAACGTAAGAAGAAAACTCAAAAACAACAACAAAAAACTCTAAAACCACCATAAATCTCAAACATCTACTGAAAATCTTAAAAAACCATATAAAAATTTAAAAACTATTAAAAATCACTTTAAAAATCTAGTAAAACAACAAAATTAGTTTTTGTAAATCTTTTTTCTAGATCTACAACAATAGAAAGTGAAAAATAATATAAGAATATAAGAAAAAATTAAGAAAACAACAAAAAAACAAAATCTCCAAAACAATGAAAAACGTAACAACTAGTAAAAATAACAAACTTACATCTTTAGATCTCGTGACTTCCTTTTTTAGATCTACAAAAATACAAGATGAGAAATGAGATAAGAATATAGGAAAAAACTTAAGAAAATAACAAACACAACAAAAATCACAAAAACTACAAAAAGTTTAAAACTAATAAAAGCAACAAACTTACGTTTTTAGATCTCTTCACTTCTTTTTCCAGATCTACAACACTATAAGACGAGAAAGAGTGTTATAAAAATAACAAAAGATCTAAACAATAAAAATATTCTAAAATCACAAACCCAAAACCATATAAACAAAAAAAACTTACCTTTTTCACATCTCATGATTTTTTTCCAGATCTACAAAATAACAAGATGACAAAGAACATGAGAAGAGAATAAGAAAAGAAAAGAGGGGAGGTAAAACGAGAAGAAGAGAAAATTTACCTTGTAGTCATTTTTGGAGGATGGAGGCTCCCACGTTTTTTTTTTTGAAAATGAAATTATGATAAAATTTTAGGGTTACCTTCTTTATATATGGAGAGTTAAATTTGGTTAGGTTAAAAACTGTCTCCGGTTTGCGCAGACTTCTCGAAGTCTTCGAAGTTTATTCCCGCTGAAGCAGACTTCTCCGAGAAGTCTGCTTTAATAGGAATAAATCTCGAAGACTTCTCGAGAAGTCTTCTTTAGTGAAAAAAATAGTTTATTCCGGCTGAAGCAGACTTCTCGAAGTCTGCTTCGTATTTTTACATTACCCTAAACTCTAAATTGAAAAAAAACCGGTTTAGTTACATTTAATTTCCGGTTTATGCAGACTTCTCGAGAAATCTGCTTTGTTAAATCTACGACAACATCTCGAGAAGTCTGCGTAACCCTAAACCCTAAATAATAAGATTCACTAAATGTGCAAAAGTTTTGTTAAAAATTGGATGAATATGTTGAAGATAGTTAAGTAAATGCAAAACTCAAACAATTTCTTTTAAAAATTTGTAAATCTAAATTTTCAAATTTATCACATGGTATTTCAAATTCTAGCATGAATTCTCTACACAAACATCAACTATTAACCCACAACACATAACAACAAAAACTAGCAAATATTTTATATCATTAGATCGAATCTAATCTACTTATTTTTGAATTCATTATAACTTTTACGTGCTTTTGATATGTATATAAACTATGTTAATAACAATTTTAATTTTTTTAAATATTTCAAAATTTTTATTTGATTTAGGTAATTTATTTACAAAGCAGACTTCATGAAGTCTGCTTCACCCGGAATAAACTGTTTTTCTCACCAAAGCAGACTTTTCAGAGAAGTCTGCTTCAACCGGAATAAACTGTTTTTCTCACCAAAGCAGACTTCTCCGAGAAGTCTGCGAGATTTATTCCGACCAAAGCAGACTTCTCGGAGAAGTCTACTTTGACCGGAATAAACCTCGCAGACTTCGTGAAGTCTGCTTCAACCGGAATAAACTGTTTTTTTCACTAAAGCAGACTTCTCGGAGAAGTCTGCGAGGTTTATTCCGACCAAAGCAGACTTCTCGGAGAAGTCTGCTTTGGTCGGAATAAACCTCGCAGACTTCACGACGTCTGCTTCAGCCGGAATAACCTGTTTTTCCTACCAAAGCAGACTTCTCGGAGAAGTCTGCTTTGATAACAAAAAACATGCAGGGACTGAAACGTAATTGACATTTCAACATTATTTTTTAGACCAAAGGAGTGTTCAGTAATTTCTCCACCCTCACAGGTTAGTTTTGCAAAAAAAAATGTAAATTATCAAACTTGCATTTGAAGTCAAGTTTTAGGTCATTTTTAGCAATTCCCCCATATTTTTAAAGTTATAGTCAGTTTATTTCCTCAATTTACATTACATATTCCAACTTGCAAGGTTTTCTAAAACGAGCTAACGACAAATATCCTTACATAATATAGTAAGTTTGTTGACATGTGACATGATGTGGCCAAATCCACGTCGGAATATAGCTAACGAGATTCACGTGGCTGTCTTCATATGACAGCGGAAGGTTTATCATTTTGTGCCGTCCAATAAAAGTTACCTCAACAATTTTGTTTTTGGGTTCATTCATCATTGGATTGATAATATTAATTGGTCCAACTGAGTAAAATAATAATATTTTAAATTTTACTTTTAAATATAAAATTAATCATTTAAATTTTTTAAAATAATAAAAATGTAATATTTAAATAATTAAAAAAAATTTAATGAAAAAAATTAAATCATAAATTAAAAAAACTGAATTCAAACATTATGTTTTAATTTTATATATAGTTTATTTAAGTTAAATAACTATTTCACATAATAATTTATGCTATTTTTTAGAATTTTATTTTTAATATACTAAATTTGGAAAATAAGTTTAAAATAATATTATTTTAAAGTATTAATTTTTAAAATATTACTCTTTAAAAAACTCACTCCACCATTTTTTTTGGTGAATTAAGTTTATCTACACCTACCGAGATCAACCGAATTCTCATATTATTACCTATAGTGATATTCCTATTACTAACCACTTCACATTTAATTTCTGAATGCAATAATGAATTGGCCACATTGCATTTTTCAGATTTGAAGTTGTGCTGTTCCTTGCGGTCCTGGTTGTGGTCCTGGTTGTGGTCCTGGTTGTGGTCCTGGTTGTGGTCCTGGTTGCAATCCTAGTTGCGGTCCTGGTTGCAATCCTAGTTGCGGTCCTGGTTGCAATCCTGATTACGGTGCTGGTTGCGGTCCTGATTGTGGTACTGGTTGCGGTCCTAGTTGTGATCTTGGTTGCGTTATTGGTTGCGGTCCTGGTTAAATCAATTGCACACAAACAAGGAGAATAATTCACGGGACTTTACTAGTATACAGATGAAATATCAAAAAATTTATATTACAAAAAGCAAAACAACAAAAAAACAAAGAAAATTTATCATAAACTCGGAAAACAATTAAGATCGAATTTGGTTATGGAAAATAAGTTGATTTAATATATATTGAAAACATTGACACAAAATTGATCCTGCGTTTAACAAAGCTGCAAGTGAGTAAAAAACAAAATCGTTAATAAAATATTAACAGGGTTCGAACTAATGAATTTAACGAAGAAACTAATTTTTATTTATTATTAGGTTAATAATATTTTTTAAATGATAGTTAATTATTTTTATCAATATCAAAAACCGTAAACACGAACTTCCCCGATTGGACTGAGTTCCGACTCAGCATTAACAACTAGTTTTGTGAAATCAGAAGTTAAAGATGTTCTTTCGCTTTCTTGTACAGTTTGATAAGTGGCTGAAAATTGAGCGTTTGATTGTGATTATACAATCAATTCGGATATTAGGCGAAAAATATTGTCAGTTTGCCGATAATAAAACTAAAAAAAAATCTACAAATGCACAATAGTTATGTATTAAGTTGTTTAGTTAGAGATGGATTTTTCACCATTAGCCCTAGAAAGATTTTGATAGTTTGTTCTTTTCTTAATTAATATATTTCTTCGTTTTAAAGATATTATACTGATTTTACGTATTTTTGCTAATTTTTTATGTATTCAAATTTTTAAAAGATAAACTATGAAATTCAGTTTTGAATGTATATTAACATATCAAACTGGTAATATAACATATGGTCTTACGATGTTTTTAAAGTGAAACTAGATAATTTATTCACGCATTCGGTGAGTATAGCATATTATAAATATGAATTATTATGATATTTGATTAAATTATTATATGTATTATATTATATATTTAATATATAAGATAATATTTATTTGTGTTTTTATATATTTAAAACTACTAAAATTATATTTTTAATTTATAATATACTTACGTTTTTATTTTATAATCAAATTATATATAAACTATATTTTGGTAGGATTATATATTAAAAATTGTGGCTTATATAAAATGCACTTTTTAATCATTAGTTTTGTATTGGCTATTTTTGTAAAATTAAGTTTTATTTTTAAATATTAATTTTTTAAATGACCAATTATATAATTGGATATTGATTAAAATATTAACAACTCAATAAACATATAAAAGTAATAACCATGACTGAAAAAATATAAATTATTCATTGTAATTTATCAAACCAAATTAATTATTTAAAACAAATATAAATACATAAAACCTAAATAAAAACATAAAATTGAAAACATATATGTATTAAAAACTTTTTCTAAATTCACTTGTACTTTGATATATGTAATGTACTTTATTTTTAAGAAATAAATTTATGTTTAAAATTATCATGTCATATTTGACTAAAATTCATATAATAATTTTTTTTAGCTATGTCATTTTTTAATGACATGTACATTTTTTCTGAACTTACTTTTTAATGTATAACATATAATAAAATTTTTAGTCATATTAATATTTTTAATCATCATTTTTTGTAATGATACGTAAATTTTATATGATATCATATCATATCATAGCCATAATATATATAATTTCATATCATAGCCATAATATATATACTTTCATATCATATCATAGCCATAATATATATAATTTCATTTATTTTGTCAAAATAATTTTTAAAATTGTCATATTATATTTGATTAATTTATTTATTTTTAAAATAAATTTATTTTTAAAATTATTATTTTTCATTTGATTAATTTATTTTTATTTATGTTTAAAATTATTATATCACACTTTACTAAACCTATGTCGAAAATTTTTTTGTCATATCATATTTTCTAATAACATGTGAATTTAAACTTATTTCTCTTTTAAAGTTAAGAGGATGATTTACTTTATTTTTGAAAATAAATTTATGTTTAAAATTACCATGTTACATCTGATTATTCGTCATGTTATTATTTTTCTATCTATGATATTTTTTTAATGACATGTAAGTATTTTTTTCAAAACTCAATTCTCTTTTAATGTATATAATATAATAATTCTTATCATATTAAATTTTTTAATCATATTATTTTTTGTAATGATATGTAATTTTTTTCTAAACTCATTTCTAGAAAGCCGTCATAGCCATAATATATATGATTTTATTTATTTTTTACAAATAAAATTATGTTAAAAATTATCATGTTATAATTGAATAATTTATTTTTCGAAAATAAAGTTATGTTTAAAACTGTTATGTTACATTCGATTTATTTATTTTTTAGAACTAAATTTATGTTTAAAATTGATATTTTACATTTCACTAAATGTCATGTCATAATTCTTTTTAACAATGTCATCTTTTTAACGATATATCATCATTTTTTTTAAAACTCATTTGTATTTTAATATTAAGAGGATGTAGTATGGAATATGATAGTGTTTCTAAAATAAATATTAGTTACAAAAGAATTGATTAGTATGATATAGAGCAATTGATAAAAATAACATTTGTTTGAGTTTTTGTTTCAAATGTATCATTATTAGTTTAAATTTTTAAAATAGAACAAACTTAACATTAAAATACATTAAAACTTATTTCTAATAAAGAAAAATTAAACTCAAAATTGGAAAAAAAACTCAAATATAATATTTTAATTATATTTGTAATTTATTTATGATAAATATATATTTTCATAAAATAATTTGTGTTATATTTAGAATTTTAAGTTTATATTGCTAAATTTGAAATAAAAATTTTAAAGTATATTATTTTATGGTATTATTCTATGATTTTCTTTAATAATAATATTCTAGAAGTTAATTCTAAATTTCTTACATGTGGAGCAATAATAAACAAAGCTTCTGATTGTCAAACATATCAATTTTTATTTTTCCAATTGCTATTTATTGTACTTGTTTTTTGTGGGTAGATTTGGAATTTTCTCTTATAGAATATAATGCTTTTATATTTTCAAAATTTTATTATAAAGTTTCAAAAAAATTCAAATAGGACACTTAGAATGTTACTATTCTTTTAAAATATCCATTTATTATATTTTTTAAAGAGAAATACCCTAGATTAGCACTAAATGAAGTTTTAGTGCCAATAATAGCACTCGATTTAGAAATTCACATAAATAGCATTTTAACAAATAAAAAAGACTAAAATATCCTTAATTTTAGTCAATGTTTGATCGCCTTCCCAAGTAAAGATTTTGCTATTTTAATTGCATGAGTGTATATATATTAAATAAAATATAATATGTTGATTAGTTATAGTATCATATTGGTTACACACTCCCTCCCTCCCAACATGTAGCTATTAATAAATCTTTTGTTATTTTACTTAAAGTAGTGTATATATATTAAACAAATTGTTATATGTTTATTAGTTACATCAGCATATTGGTTACCCAATTGTCTAAGATTCGATTTGCATAATTGCAACTTTTAGTTTTTATTTTATTTTATTTTATTATTGTATTTAAGAAACGCTTTCTTAATATTAAGAAATCTTTACTTAATTTAGGTTATTAGTCATATTTTATGCAAAATTTATGAAGACTTTATGCAAATTTAGGAAATATCTCTTACGTTTTAAGAATTCCTTCCGAAAACGTGAAATTAAATGAGTAAGAGTGCATATTCATCATATTGTTCCACCTGTTTACATCAAGAGTGTTTATAAAAAAAATCAACAAGAGTGTTTATCCAAAAAACATCAGCAAAAATGTTTATCAACAATCACAGATACAAGTCATAAACGAAAATATCAAAATGAAAATGTCCAAACTAAGATTTATCACCAAATTCAAGAAAGATGTCAAATACCAGCTTTGTTCTTATGTGTTTTTTTGCGGCATCCTGTAACTTTGACATATTTTTAATATTCATTGAATGACATTCAATCATTTTGAGCACAAAAAGAACAATTGGCATCGGTTTTCAGTCATCAAAAAAAAAGAAAAAAATTAGTTTTTCTCCTCTCAAAAACTCATTAACGCGCTCAATCTTGCTACATGAGAATTTTCACATCAACATCCTGAAATTGGAAGAGAATAATTTTGTAATCACCAAAATTTAGAAAGTTTTTTAAGATAACATTGGAAAATTTAAACAGGAAAATAAATTTATGATGTAAAGAAAAAAGTCTAATTTAAACTAAATACAGATATATATACAATATGTCAATTAGTTATACTAGCATATTGGTTAAACAGTCCTTCTATTATATAATAGACCAAAGTTCAATCCCCCTTGTGAGCTAATTTAAAAATTTTGCAGAATATGAGTTTAAAGAGATAAATAAGGTTATTTTAGTATTTTTTACATAAAAAATGCTATTTGTGGAAGTTTAGGTTTGTGATATTTTTTTAGTCATTAAAACATTATTTAGTGCTAAATTAGTCAATTACCCTTTTTTAAAATCACACACCTATTTATTGTATGTTCATTCCAACAAAAATTAAATATCTCCACTCTTTTTTTTTTCCACTGTCTTGGCATATTTTTTTCCACTGTCTTGGCATATTTGTCACTTAGTCATGAAACTTTGATAATTTACCAATTTTTTGTCTATTTATTTACTATTGTGCTCTTTTTATAAGTAAGATTTTGTGATATTCAATATTAATTATATTCATAACAAATGAAATAATTTTATATCATGCTCAACAGTTGTATTATATAAATAAAAAATATATAGTCGATAAATATTTTTATAATCTTTTCTGATATAAACTTATTATTTAAATTACTATTTTTTATGATATCCAAATTATTAATTTTATATATGATAAATTAAAAGTTTTCTTTATTACTATGCTAGACTCCCCAATTTTCTATTATAAGATGTCTTACAACATGGGAAATGATCTTAAAAGATTAATTTTATATTATAAGAATATACATTAGATATTCCAACTTCTAAGGTTTTCCAAAACGAACTAACGCCAAATATTCTTACATAATATAGTGAATTTGTTGACATGTGACAATGAAGACGTGGCAAAATCTACGTTGGAATATTTTGTGGTATTTTCTTATTTAAAAAGTGGTATTTCGAAATTTCGAAAATTAATAGTTCGGAAAAATAAAAATTTGAAAATACCGCACGTTGGAAATATTTTGACACGTAGATTTTTATCCTATAAATAGAACCTCCGAGGAAGAAGAGGAGAGACAAACAAATAGGAAAGAAAAACAGCTATGGCTCCAACTTTGCAAGGCGAGTGGATTAAGGTATTTAATACGATTAACTTAGGATTCTATTTAAAGTGTTTATTTTAGTTTTCTCTCAAATGTATAAAATTTGCATGAGACAAACATTATATACTCTTTGTCCGTGTTATATATATTGGTTATTAACATTGACAACGTTGTCCGTGTGTTTCCACCCGTTATTGAAAAAGTCTAATATTGAGTATAAATGAGTTTTGATATATTTAGGTTATTAATTAATAGGTTGAGCTGGACCAAGGAGCTCACACAGCATAGCAGTGGTCGGAGACAACCTCTACTCTCTTTTGGCGGCGAGTTAAAGCCAAACTATTCCATCGACAAAGACCTTTACGTTTTTGACTTCAACACTCATACTTGGTCAATCTCTCCGGCTAACGAAGACGTCTCTAATGTCAAAGCCTTAGACACCCGCATGGTGGCCGTGGGAACTAAGCTCTATTTATTTGGAGGACACGATGAAAATAAACAGTTCGACGACTTTTACTCGTACGATACGGCGAAAAAACAGTGGAAGTTTTTGACGAACCTTGATGAAGCGGGAGGACCTGAAGCTCGTACTAACCATTCGATGTCTTCAGATGAAAACCACGTGTACGTATTCGGCGGGGTGAACAAAGACGGGACGAATAAAACTCCCGTGTGGTTCAGGACAATCGAGACGTATAACATTGCTGATGGAAAATGGGATAACCTAGTTGATCCTGGAGAAAACTTTGAGAAAAGAGGAGGAGCCGGATTTCCTGTGGTGCAAGGGAAGATTAAGGTGGTTTACGGCTTTGCGACTTCCATTGATCCTAATGGGAAAAATGACTATGAGTCCGATGCTGTGCAATGCTATGATCCTGCTTCTAAAACATGGATCCAAGTGGAGACTAAAGGAGATAAACCGTCTGCTACGAGCGTGATTGCGCATGCGGTAGTAGAAAAATATATATTGATATTTGGAGGTGAAACTTGGCAAAATCCGAAAGTGCATTTGGGTCCCGAGACGTTGTCCAATGAGGGCTTCATATTGGACACTGAGACATTGGTTAGACCGAGGGCACGCGGTTGGACCATCTACACAACTGCCACTTGGATTACTTGGAAGCTTTTTTGTAGCTATTTCATTTTTAAATTTTGTCACAATATAGAAAATTGAGCTAGCTTAACGTGGGCAATGAATTTTTGTCATTCTGGACACTAAATCAAAAGCTACAGATGATTTACTAAAGACAATCGAATTGATTGACCAGTTAAAATGATCATTCTAAACTGATAATACTAAACTGATAATTTATTTTGTGATATTTTTAAAATTTTAATTTTAAATTAATAGATTTGAAAATGTTATTTTAAGATATTCTATGAAGTATCAGTAATAACCAAAGTACTAGGTGAAAAATATTGTTAGTTTGCCGATTAATAAACTATAACAAAATCTAAAAACCCACAATAGTTATGTATTAAGTTGCTTAGTGAGAGATGGATTTTTCACCATTAAAAAGTTGCGTTTATTTTGATAGTTTGTTCTTCTTTTTTTTTTAATTAATATATTTCTTCGTTTTTAAAGATATTATATTGAATTTGCGTATTTCTTCGTTTTTGATGCGTTAAAATTTTTACAAGATAAACAATGAAATTCAGTTTTGAATATATATTTACAGATCAAATTAGTAGTTTAAAAATATATTATTTTAGAGTATTATTTTATGATTTTCTTTAATAATAATATTCTAGAATTTAATTCTAAATTTCTTACATGTGGAACAATAACAAACAAAGCTTCTATTGTCAAACATATCAATTTTTATTTTTCCAGTTGTTATTTATTTTACTTGTTTTTTGGGTGTAGATTTGGAATTTCTCTTATAGAATATAATGCTTTTACATTTTCAAAGAATTAAAGTTTGTTTAGTGTAGTAAACGTTAATTTTCATAAAACCTTAATTTACGAAATCAAAAATAACTTGGGATATTAACTATACATATGAAAATAAAATCATCAAATTGAAAAAATTTCTCCAATTGTATGATCATTTTCTCATAAGGGAACTGTTCCAATATATAGATGGCTTATAGAAGAGATGACATGTTATTCATTTTGCATTGATGCCTCATACTGACACAAGGTTGCCAAATAAATAACATAACTACATTTATACCAACTCTAAACGAGGAGAAAAAATATTAATAAATTAGATTTTATTAGTAAATATAAATTAAATATTTATATAATTTTATTTTTTATTTAAATTACTTTTAATATTAATTTTTGTATATATAAATTAAGAAAGAAAAAATAATTATTTTTATGAATTTAATAGTATTTTTAGTTAGTTTAATAAAATATATTAATATTCTAACCAAATTAATAACAATGGTATATATTATAATTATTCGAATAAATTAACCCTATTTATATATTTATTTGAAATTTACTGTAATGATAAAATGTAAACATGATATTTCTGTTAATAACACGTGAGAGTAAAGTTATTTTCTTAAATTTTTTCTCAAATAATATATTAGAAATTAGGTAATAACTTAAATCTATTTATATTTATTTGAAATTATTTATAAATTAATGGATTAAAAATTTAAAGAAATATAAATTATTGTTTTTACAAATATAATACTATTTTTGGTTAGTTAAATACAATATATTGATTATTTAATCAAATTAATATCAGTGGCATGTATTGTAATTATTTTAATAAATTAAACCTTTTTATATATTTAATCTGAAACTCGTTGTGGTGTTAACACATTAACATGATATTTTTGTTATTAACACGTCATGGTAAATTTATTTTGTTAAAAAATTTCTCAAATAATATATTAGAGATATTTTATTTATTAAATTAATTTCCTATAAATTGGTTTTGTTATCTTATTTTTTGTGACTTAAAATTTATAATATCCTGTAATACATCGAGTTAAGATTCATATAATTAGAATTTTGTTTTAGTTTCCTTTTAAAAAGAGAAACACCTAATCATAACATGAATCTGATTTGAGAGAATATATAAATATATGTTTTAGAGTGTTGTCATCATTCATTTACAAGTTCACATACAATAAAACAAATATTTTTCTCAAATTTATTTTTCCATAAAAAGCTTTTATAGAACTGTACATCTCTCTTCTTTAGTATTCCATAATCTAATAACATAACATACTCCAATACAAACTTATATTCTATTTTTAGAAAAATATTTTTTGTATTCATTAAAGAGAGAACTTATATGTGGTGGTTTAAAATATTGATAGATTAATACCCTAAAATATCATTATTTTAATTTTATCTTCCAAATTAGTACACTAAAAATAAAATTTCAAAAATAACACAAATTATTATCTGAAAATAATTATTTAACTTAAATGAACTATATATAAAATTAAAACATAATATTTGGTTCAAAATAGTTTTTTTAATTTACGGTTTAATTTTCTTCATTACAAAAAAGTTTATAATTATTTTACTATTAAATTTTTGATTTTTTTGAAAATTTAAATGATTATTGTTATATTTGTAACCAAAAGTTGAAATACCGTTATTTTAGTCAATTACCTATATTGATATTCTATTCTATTTTTAAAAGTAACTGACCATAGCTGGTTGAATCAACAAAATATCCAAACAAACAAAATAAGTTTTTCAATTGGTTACTAATTGAAAAACCTTGTCATTGGTGTATTCGTTCGGGTTTTTGGGTTGGATTTTAAGTATTTTGGTATTATTGATATATAACCTGTTCAAATATTTCACAATTTTAATTTGGGTTCAGTTTGAATTCATTTCGGTTTCATCCGAATTTGGATATCTGGAATATCGGTAAAAGATTAAAAAAGTTAATTAAATATAAATAAAATTTGGTTAAATTATAACTAATATAACTAAAAAAATTCAAATATTTTAATTATTTTAGATATTTTAGCATAAAATAACTAATATATTCGTGTTTATCATTATAATTTTGGATAATTAGATTATATCAACTCCAGTGAAAGAAAAGATAGAAAATCTATCTTTTCAGAATTATCGTCCCAATAAAAAAAATATTCTTGTGATAAGTGTTGTTCCTGTTCAAAAATATAGTGAAATAACTTTTCCTATTCTTGTCCCCAGATCCTGCTACTAATAAATATATTCACTTCTTAAAATATACTATATACGTAGGTGGAAACAAGAGAAGTGGTCAGATTTATCTTAATGGTAGCAAAAGTAACAATACAATTTATAATGTTACTGCACGAGAGATAATAAGCACAATTTTAAGAAAAGAAAAAAGGGGATACGAAATAACCATATTGGATGTATCAAATGTACGTCAAGTGATTGATATTATCCCTCGAGGTCTTGAACTTCTTGTTTCAGAGGGCAAATCCATTAAACTCGATCAACCATTAACGATTAATCCTAATGTGGGTGGATTTGGTTATGGGGATGTGGAAATAGTACTTCAAGATCTATGACGTGTCCAAAACCTTTTGTTCTTCTTAGGATCGGTTGTTTTGGCACAAATCTTTTTGGTTCTTAAAAAGAAACAGTTTGAAAAGATTCAATAATCTGAAATGAATTTTTATATCCGTCTATTTAGCTTTATAAAATTCGTAAAAAAGAACAAAAATAATTCTTGTTCTAATTTGGTCTAGTCAAAGAAATCATGAAAAGCTTTTTGCCTCTCTTTATATTTTCTATTCTTTTTCGACCACATGAATTACTTGTATTATAGTCCTAATTAGTATATTGAGAAGAATTTACGTTACCCCTTTTTCTTTATTTTTCAATACAAATTTGAAAACTAGAAAGTGGTGTGATGTAACTCTGCGGTTATTAACCAACTGAAATTGAGAAAATTTATCAATAATCAAGAGTTTTTTTCTATTAAAATGGAAAATTTTGAATAAATAGTAAAATAAGATAAAGAAAGCAAGCGTATAAAAAAGAGAACTATAAATAACAAATTATAGGTACTATAGAGAATATTATTTGTCTTGTTCGACACAATAAAAGGAATTTTAGACATTCTTATCTTGTGTCGATCTTGCCGTTCTTGATTCCATTCGTTAAAAATTCATATTCTTAGTTTACATATATATTACTGTTTTATATATATAATATTTTAATATATATTAATTAATAGTATAACAGTAGTTACTTTTTGTTGTTTTATTTTTTTTTAAAAAAATTATGAAATACTAAATAAATATAAAAAAATTAGAAATTTTTTTAGTATAGTATAGATAAAACAAAATTTTATTGATAGATTTAATGATAAAAAATATTGTATCAGGCGAAAACACAGAAAAAGAAAATTAAGTGATTTTCCATTTTATTTTATCTTTAAAAAGTTAATAAATATGTACGTTATTGAATTTTGGATTGTTTGAATACCTATTCGGCTTTGATTTTTTGATATAGTAATATAAAATTCATACAAATATTTTGTTGGTTTTGTTTTGGTTTTAATTTTTTGGTCGATTCTAATGTGGTTCTTCAATTGCCGATATTTTTTCCATATCTAAAATATTCAATACAAAATGACATGGCAAAAATCAATGAACACGTAATTTAATATAATCAATCAAAAGATTTAAAATAATAAAATAGAATACCAAAAAGAACAATTTAATATTTTAAAAAAGATTATTGTCTCAAATCCAGTTCAATACATGTGGAATTTTGGTTTGTTGTTGTTGTCGTCATCTAACTGGATTGTGTCGTCCACATGGTCTATAAAAATTCAGTCTATTTTCACTAAGATGTTTTCACATTGAAGCAGAATTTTTTCAGATCACCAAATTAATAGATTACAAAAGTTGGAACTTGAGTCAAAAAAATTACTACAAAATATTATACTAAATTCATCAACTATATGTATTTTCTATTTGATTTGATGAGATTTTTTTATATTAAGCTGTACGTATTAAAATTATTTATTTTCATAAATTATGGATAAAAACCTAGTTAAAAGTTAATTATTAAAAAGAAATCTGGCCTTACAAGAAAAATAGGGACAAGAGAGAAAGAATTAAAGCCATATCAACCTACATAATTTTTGTAGGTATGTTAATTATTTTTGTGGAAGATATATAATATTTGTTAGAAAAAATGTATTTTATAAATGATTTATTATTTTGAGTAATACTCTAAAATAGTATTATTTTTAATTTTATTTTCCAAATTTAGCATAATAAAACTAAAATTCCAAAATAGCATAACAAATTATTATATAAAAATAATTATTTATTTTAAATAAACTATATATAAAATTAAAATATAATATTTGAATTCACTTTTTCCAGTTTAGAATTTAAATTTTTTTCATTAGAAAGAATTTTTTAATTATTTTAGTATTAAATTTATGTTATTTTAGAAATTTAAATGATTAGTGCTATATTTATAATAAAAACTTGAAATAGTGCTATTTTATTCAATTGCCCTACTTTTTTTGTCGCAGTAAATATAAAGATACATGTCTGTTTTATTTTTATTCTTTCATATAAAGAAAATAAAAAAAAAAATTTAACCAATAATTCCTTTTATATTGTATACTATTTTATTTTTTGACGTTTTTAAACGGTTTAACATTTTAACTATATACTTCAATTGATTTACTAACCGAGAATAAAAAATGTGAATGTTTCAAACTTATGTTTTATATTTTGTTTGACTAACTTTTAAAATTTTTAATATTTTATTTCATATTTTATTTATTTTTTATGTCGAAATATTCAAAATTATATATAATATACAACTAAATATTTGTTTAATGGTATTTTTTAAATAATATAGTAAATTATGTGTTAAATAATATTTTATTTAAAAACTCTAATTATTTGATACGTCCGTGCGACAAACTAAGATTAAAATCATTTAACATATCGGAAATTCATAAACTAAGATAATATATTAGAGAAAAGGTAATATAACATATCGGAAATTCATTAAAAAAAAATTAAAATCGAATTTGGTTATGGTAAAAAAGGTTGTTCTAATATATATTGAGAATATTGACAACTAGTTTTGAGAGGTGTAGCGAATATTTTATGAATCTCATGGCCAGCTGATAGTTATGACCTGGCAAATTGTACGAATATTAAAGTTGCTGTCTTCATATGACAACGGCTTTCTGCAAGGTTTATCGTTTTGTGCTGTCCAATAAAAATTAACTCAACAATTTTGTTTTGAGTAATACCTTAAAATAGCATCTTTTAAATTTTTCTTCCAAATCTAGCATCATAAAATTAAATTTCCAAAAATAACATAAATACTTATGTGAAAATAATTATTTATTCTAAATAAATTAGACATAAAAATTTAAAATATTGTATTTGGGTTCATTATTTCCAATTTAGGGTTTAGTTTTTTTCTATTCAAATATAGTTTTAATGCATTTTAATCTTAAATTTATATTATTATTGGAAATTTAAACTAATGATGCTATTTTTGGAACAAAAATTTAGAAAAATGCTATTTTAGACATTTGTCATTTTATTTTTGGGTTCATTGGGTTGATAATATTAATTTTTGGCATAAATAAATGACCTCAATTACACAAGCCGGTAAAAAAACTAAAAATTCCTGAAAATTTCATTTCAAAAAAATCAAATCCACATTAAAAAACAAATGTTTTTGTTATTGTTGTTCAATTTGAAAAGACTAAGATTTAAGATTTGTTAAATTTATATACTGTATTAAAGTTTCTTAGTATTTGAGTGAGGTTCCACACAACCAAACATGTGATAACACAATTCAAATATTAAAATCAGATATTACTCAAACGGAGTAATTTTAAATATTAAAAAGATAAAAGAACACGTGTTTAAATTTATTTTTTAATTATTATTTTAATTCTTTTAATTTATTAAAAGGAAAGTAAACACAAAAATTTGAAAAAATTAGCGTTCGAAAACATAGTAAAAATCGGCGAAGGAGAAATTGTTATGAACGTTCGATTGCAATTGAAATTGGTTGAAAATATCATTCAATGGTCATTGAAATCAAAATGAGATTAATTCTTTTAATTTAACAATTTTCATCGTTTTTTATTTGGACGATTTCAATCAATAATTGTGAAGAGATTTATTCTGATATCGAAATTGGAGATAAGATTCCATATGGATGAAGAAGTTTGAGGATAGTATTTTAGTCGGATTTTGTTATTATGGTTTTGGAAATATATGGATATAGTATTTTTGATTTATATAGTTATCAAAGAAATAAATAAATAATAATTATTTAATTTTGAGTTTGAGTTTTTTGAAATTTTGAGGATAATTATTTAAATAATAATTAAAATAATTATTGTTTTAGAGATATATGCAAATCGTTTTGGAGATTTTAATTTTTTTAAATAAATAAAATTATAATTAAAATAAAAAGTTATTAATTTAATCACGTATTATTTTAAGTAATATATCTTTTTTATTGTTTATTTACGAAATTATTACTCTGTTTAACTATTTTGTGACATAACAAAAAAATGTATTTTATGGTTTTATTTGATTCTATTACATATTTACTTGTTTACACCGTCACTCAAATACTAATAAGATTTAAAATGTTAGTAAGTTTAAATTTAAGATTAAAAATGTAATTTTTCCTATTTTAAAACATTTATATTCTTTTCTACTGTAATTAAACAATAGTTATATCGTGGACAATAGTCTTTTTTTCTGCAAGACTTCAGTAGAGCAGTGTGAATCAATTTCTAACATCCTACAAATCTACTGTAAGGCTTCAGGTCAAGAGATCAATTATAAGAAATCGACAATAGTATTCAGCAAAAAAGTACCGCCTTCCACACAAACAGCTATTAAAGGCAAGCTGGAAATACAAGAAGATGGTGGTGTCGGCAAATACCTGGGAATCCCATAAAACTTGAAAGGATCAAAAACCCAAATATTTGCGAACGTCAAATACCGAATTCAGCAAATGATAAATGGATGGTCATCGAGACTCCTATCAAAAAGAGGAAAGGAGGTGATGATTAAATCTGTGGCTATGGCCATACCGACTTACGCAATGTCATGCTTCTTTTTCCCTAATTCTTTGTGTAAGAAGCTGACTAGCGCTATCAGTAACTTCTGGTGGGTGTCGAGAACCTCTGGAAAGGGCATTCATTGGCTACCATGGGACACGCTATGCCTCCCTAAATCGGATAGAGGCATTGGGTTTAAGAATTTCGAATACTTCAACAAATCGCTATTAGCAAAGTAACTATGGAGGCTAGAGAGATTCCCTCAGTCATTGGTGGCCCGCGTATTGAAGGGACGATACTACAAGAATTCAGAGATCCTCCAAGCAAACCAACCATACATGGCATCATATGGATGGAGGAGCATCTGGTCTACCAAAGATCAAATCCAGAGAGGAGCACGGAATATCTTGGGAAACTCTTCTCAAGATAACATATGGACATACCCTTGGATTCCATACAAAGTGCCCAGAGGTCCAGACAACGTTAACCAATCTTGGTTCCCTGACCTAAGGGCCGCGATCCTATCTCCCAGGAAAATGGTCGATGGAAAATCCCAGATCTGAGGAAGATATTCACACCGGAAGACGTGAGGTTAATTACCTCAATCACCCCGAATACTCGGAGAGATCATAGCAAATTATGCTGGCATTTTACAAAACAATGAGAGTATACGGTCAAGTCGGATTATGAAACCCTACAGAAACTTGGAGAACCAAATCTGAAACCTACACTTCAGCAACCGTCCACTGGCAATATGGAAAATTCAAATTCCAAGAAAAATTCAACATTTCATTTGGCAATCTCTCTCGGGAGCAATAGCTACCTATGGAAACTTAGCTTACCGACACATTCACAAGGAAGCATCTTGTGAGATCTGTGGATTTGATACAGAATGTATCAACCATGCATTATTTCAATGCCTACTGGCACGACAGACGTGAGCCCTATTGCATATCCCTTCAGCACCCGCTTGTTTTCCCCTAAACATCATCTTTGGAAACCTAGATTTCCTCTTATGGAGAATCCCAGACATGTCGCCGGACGATCGGGATTACAAGGCCTTTCCATGGATCATTTGGTTCATCTGGAAAGTACGGAATGACAAGGTGTATAAGAATATGGAGAGAACAGCCATAGACATCTTAGAAAAGGCTCGTAGGAAAAGTGAGACATGGTTTATGTCGATCGGACAAAAGAATCCGAAGGAAGAAAGATCACAAAAAAGGGAAATACCCAATCCGAGACATAGCGATCCCCCCCCCCTTTTCGTCTGTTCAATTGATGGATCATGGAAAGAGGGAGAGCCTACGTCGGGAATAGGATGGATTCTCACGTTAAAAGATGGGACCAGAGACATATTAGGCATGAAAGGCACACACATGGGACAATCACTACTTCACACGGAGTTCCTAAGCCTCCGCTGGGAAATGACAAGTTTACACAAGATGCAGCGGTACTGTGAGAGGTTTTATATAGATTTTACGGACCTGATCAACATTGTCACAAACCCTAATGGATGGCCAGCATTTACAACGTAGATAGAGAAATTTAAGTAAATTCGACAGTTTTTCCTAAATTTCACCCTTACATTTCAAGTAAGGGAACACAATGTACAATCAGACGCACTAACAAAAGAAGCGGAGAAAAGAAACTTTATCTTATTGTATATAAACAGTTTAATATCATACTGATTCGAAGATACAACACGTATTTTCTGAAGGGCTGACGTTTGTAATAGTTATACGAAAGTGACAAAAAAAAAACACTAGTTATATTTATATGTTTAGTGCTGTTTCTTGCTGGCAAAAAATCTTACTGATTTTCTGAATCACGAGTTATTCTTGATCATATCACGAGGGGTCTAAAAATAACAAATCATTTAGTACAACAATAATTAAGAAAAAAAATATCTTTTCATGTGGCACATGGCATAGAAAAATGGTTTATACATAAACAGAGAAAAGTAGTAATCATTCGACGTTACTTGTTTTTATTTGCCTACTCGACACTCAATTCCAAACACTTACAATGATTTTAACAAAAAATGTCAAAATTATATATATTTATATATATATATATATATTTGTTTGGTTTTAAATTTTTAATGTTAAGCTAGTTGAACGTATATGGTGATTTAACATAATTATTTTGTTGGTATGAACTTACTAAACTACTGAATTATTATCTGGTATAGTTTATTCTGTGTCTGATATATATTCAAACTCAATACATCATATAAAACATAAAATATTACTTATTTACAAAATCAGTAAATTTTATTTTAACCATCTGTGTTAATTTTTGTTTAAAACTTATAATCAGTTTTGTGATGTCGCTCCGAAATGGAAAATACGTAAAAGAAACACTTTTAAAAATTTTCTATCCGCCACAACTTTTAAAACTATCACAGAAATGCTTCTCTTTCAATAACAAAGTAATAGATTTATACACACGTCATATATAGAGAAAAATATTTATAAATTATATAATATTATTTATTAGTAAATAGATTTAAAACTATTTTTAATATTAATTTTTTATATGTAAATTAAGAAAAAAAATTATTTTTACGAATTTAATAATATTTGTTGGTTAGTTTAATAAAATATATTGCTTTTCTAACTAAATTAATAACACTTTCATATGTTATAATTATTCTAGTAATTTAAACTAATTTCTATATATATATTTGAAATTCATTGTGTTAATGATACGTCGGCATGATATTTTAATTAATAACATGAGTAATATATTATAAATATACGGACATATCTTGACAACTTAAAGAACTCTTCTTAAAAAAATTTGTGTTATTTTATTATTTTTAAAAAGTGGTATTTCGGATATTAATAATTCGAAAAAAATAAAAAAATTTGAAAATACCGCACGTTGGAAATATTTTGACACGTAGATTTTTATCCTATAAATAGAACCTCCGGGAAGAAGAGGCTCACAAACAAATAGGAAAGAAAAACAGCTATGGCTCCAACTTTGATAGGCGAGTGGATTAAGGTATTTAATACAATTAACTTAGGATTCTATTTAAAATGTTTATTTTAGTTTTCTCTCAAATGTATAAAATTTGCATGAGATAAACAGTATCTATAGGTAATAGTTATATATTGGTTATTAACATTGACAACGTTGTCCGTGTGTTTCCACCCGTTAAAAGGTCTAATATTGAGTATAAAATGAGTTTTGATATATTTTGGTTATTAATTAATAGGTTGAGCAGAAAGGAGGACAGGGGCCTGGACCAAGGAGCCCACACGGCATAGCAGTTGTCGGAGACAAGCTCTACTCTTTCGGCGGCGAGTTAAGGCCAAACTATTCCATCGACAAAGACCTTTACGTTTTTGACTTCAACACTCATACTTGGTCAATCGCTCCGGCTAACGGAGATGTCCCTAATGTCAAAGCCTTAGGTACCCGCATGGTGGCCGTGGGAACTAAACTCTATTTATTCGGAGGCCGAGATGAGAATAAACAGTTCGACGACTTTTACTCGTACGATACGGAGAAAAAAGAGTGGAAGTTTTTAACGAAGCTCGATGAACCGGGAGGACCCGAGGCTCGTACTTACCATTCAATGGCTTCGGATGAAAACCACGTGTACGTATTCGGTGGGGTGAGCAAAGGCGGGACGAATAAAACTCCCGTGAGGTTCAGGACAATCGAGGCGTATAACATTGCTGATGGAAAATGGGATACGCTAGCTGATCCTGGAGAAAACTTTGAGAAAAGAGGAGGAGCCGGATTCGCTGTGGTGCAAGGGAAGATTTGGGTGGTTTATGGCTTTGCGACTTCCATTGATCCTAATGGGAAAAATGACTATGAGTCTGATGCTGTGCAATGCTATGATCCTGCTTCTAAAACATGGATCCAAGTGGAGACTAAAGGAGATAAACCATCTGCTAGGAGCGTGTTTGCGCATGCGGTAGTTGGAAAATATATATTAATATTTGGAGGCGAGACTTGGCCAGACCCGAAGGCGCATTTGGGTCCCGGGACGTTGTCCAATGAAGGCTTCGCATTGGACACTGAGACATTGGTGTGGGAGAAATTTGGAGGAGGAGATGAACCGGGGGCACGCGGTTGGACTGCCTACACGACTGCCACTGTCTATGGTAAGAAAGGCCTTCTCATGCATGGAGGAAAACTTCCAACAAACGACCGTACCGATGAGCTTTACTTCTACGCAGTGAAGTCCGCTTGATCAATGCTTTCGCTCTCAATATTTGTTTGTGTGGTGAGTATATCTATTTTACTGTATGGTTCAATAAATGTTTGTGAAAACTACATAAACAGCCAATAATGCGTCTCTATCTCTGCTTGTTATCAATATGTGTGTGTACGGTGTGTTTGTTGTCGTTGAAATAATATATGTTTTACTTTACCTATGTGTCAAATTCATACTATAAAGTTATCTAGAAATTTGTTTCTTTAATTGTGAAACTTACTTATGGTGAAATATGGTCTCCCTCCCAACAAGGGTCACTTTCCATACAGACACAATATTACCACTATCCTAAGGCATCGTTGGTTAGAAAATTGTTTTAACATTTATTCACTGTATCTAATCTATTCAAGTAGATGCCGGCCAATATCTAGACCATGAATGGTACACCTATTAATTGTTCAAGCAAATATAATAAAAAAATTTTAATTATTTTTTGGGTAATTTTGTTCTTAAAAAAAATACTTGTAATTAATTTAAAGGCTGACGATCTATTTCTCGCTCCGAACTATCGTATAACACAAAATATCCTTAAAACTAATATTACGGTTTGTATATCCACGGTAGAGAAAAGGAAAACATATTTCTCCTTCAATTGAAAGTTCGAAACCAATTTTCCTCGATCAGCTGAGTTACTTGGCTTACGATCGGAACCACGATCATGTGTAATTAGGTTTCAAACTTTCAATAAAGGAGGAAATATGTTTTCAGCTTTTTCAATGTGAATGTATAAACCGTGACATTAGTTTTAAGGGTATTTGGTGGTATACGATATTTTGGAGGGGAAAATAGATCATCAACTCTTATTTTAATGAGAAGTTTTGTAATACTGTTATTAATTATAGTATTACATGATAAATATAGGGTATCCTGAGTATTTCTCTATTATTTATATAATAGTATACATAGTTTTCTTTATCCATGCAGCACATGAAGATGTCAAAATGTTTTTTTTCTTGAAACACACATTATTTCCTTGAACATTGAAGCCAACTTTTTCAGATATTAAGCCAACTTAAAAAATGTTCAATCCTTTAATTTTCGTAAATATACCAAAAAAGATAATATGTATAATTTGTTTGTTATACAACATTGTTGTAGATTACATGATCGTAATTGTCAATATGAACATTTAATCTAAACTGAGCTTGTGTTTTTCCCAAGAGCACAACCATAAATTAAGACAGAGTAAAGATTATAGAAAGAAGAAGAACATGTGATGCTAAAGATTTGACGTAATCGAGTTTATGTTATATGATCGATGATAACAAAAACACTTACACATAAACCCTATTTATTATTATATATAGAATCTGTTATAGGTTTGATGAAACCCTAATCCTAAACCAAATAGGAATCATAGTTCATAAATCATTAAAAAGTTAACTAATTGATTAAATTGCCATACTCTTATTCACATGTCCTATGCCAATTTCACCATCTAACATATACAATGATCTAGACAAGGTTACTTCAAATTTTCCATTTTTGTAAAATCTAGTATTCCCATTCCCATTAGAGTGTTGAAAGTCCAACAATTTTAATGTTCAAGTGGATATCAAATTTTTTTTAACATAGAAATGTAACTTACATCGCTAAATGTATTAATTGTCTCACCATAGGTTTTGATATTTGATTAAACCGATTCGTTGAACTACAACTACGGTAATATTCGTTTGTCAAATCGTATGAAACTGCAGCTGCGACAGTGGTAATTTGTTTTTCGTTTATCTGTCACATATACATGTGGATAGACACAACGACCAGACGTAATGGCGAGACGCAACGGTCAGACGTTGTGTACTGTGTCGTAATTTTTTCGACCAATGATTAATACATCGATATGACTAAATCTACGATCAAACGTAACTGCAACCGTCAGATGCAGACAAACGAACAACATATACCGCTACCGCAACCACAACCATAGTATTGAACGCAGCCACAACCACCTGCGTCAATCAAACGAACAAAACTTATATAATAAATACAGATGAGTCAATAACCCACTTCTCATGTTGCCATTGATCTACAACAAACAGAGCATGTGTAACAATAACTGGCTTCAACTGATTTCTCAATTTCATATTTTTGGTTCCTAGCATAGCAATGATTCCTTGGTTTCTTTCAACTCCTTCTCCTTACATCTTGATGCATTGGTAACTTTTTCCAACGATAACGTTTATTTGCTATATGAGTTTCATTCAGATGATTATACTATCATGGCAAAGAAATCAGCAATAATATTTCTTGAATCTTCTCTCAAGTATACACATTCACGTTGCTCATATCTTATATAATCTTCAAAAATTCATCAATATTCTCATTGATGATTTGTGATTTTCAACCATTTTTATATTCGCCATTAATCGATTATCTGTATTTAGAAAACTTTGATACCAGTTGTTGTAGATTATTTAATCGTAATTGTCATAAAAGCTGATTAATATGAAAGATTAACCTGAACTGTGTTTGTCCTCTTTACTTAAATTCACATTTTGTAATATATACATTTCATCACAAATTTTAAATTCTTTCTCAATAACACTGATTTGCAATAGAGATCACAGAAATCAAACTTAATGTCAGATTTGGCCTCACTAAAAACTTGATTCCAAATTTATAAGCATCAACGTTGGAAAAAAAAAAGAATTATTCTTTCTTCACTTATAGCTGATAAAATAAGCAAGGAATATGTCATGTCCTTTATTTTTCGGTTGTAAGTATTTTATTTTGTAGAATGTTTTTATATAAAAATTAGAATAGTTATATGAATTTGTTACATGAAATTTGATATTTTTTTATATATTTGAATTTCTGATTTTTTATATATTATTTATTTGAAGATTTTATAGTTATCACAAACCTTCCATAATCTATGTGTCGTCTCTCGATCCAGCTCTTTACTCAATCCTCATTTAAATCTTCTAAAAAATGTCACCATCAACTTGTTCATCAACCCATCACTCATTAAAATAAAAAAATAGAATCTTGTACATTATAGAAAAAAGAAAAAAAATAGCTTGTAAACTTGTAAACTTGTAAACTTAAACACATAAATTAGCTTTAAAAAATTAGCTTTAAAAAATTAGCTTGTGAACTTGTAAACTTAAACACATTAATTAGCTTTAAAAAATTAGCTTGTAAACATGTAAACTTGTAAACTTAAACACATAAATTAGCTTAAAAAAGTACTGTCTAGATCAATAAATTTTATCTAACCACCTGTGTTAATTTTAATTTTTGTTTGAGAATAATATTTAATTTTGGGATATTGCTTGGAACTAGGAATACATAAAAAAGGCACTTTTTAAATTTTGTTCTTCGATTAAAAATAAATCAAAATTATGACAAAACATTAAAATAAAAGTTTTAAAAAAAGTTTTAGAACTTTTTGTTCAGTGACAAATGATTCAGTACTGAGAATTTAAACAAATATTTTAAAATTTTATTTTTGGTATTTTCTTGTTTAAGGAAACCATGCATTTTAAAAAAAAATAATGATTCGAAAACTAAACCTTAAAAGTCACATACAATGGAAATATCTAGAAATTTAGCCTATAAATAGAACATCATACAAAGGAGGACAGACACAAACAAATCGAAAAGAAAATGAATACTTCAGTTATGGCTCCGAGTTTGCATGGAAAGTGGATCAAGGTAAGTAATAAGATAACTAAGGATTCTATTTAAAATGTTAATTTCAATTCCTCTCGTGTTCATAGTTTAGCAGGAGAGAAAGATTATATAGATATTGGTTATCAGTAAAGCTATGTATACAATAAAGCTCGACACTGATAACCTGTACTGTGTTTTATCTTGGTCGTTAATAATAGGTTGAGCAGAGAGGAGGCCTTCTCATGCATGGAGGAAAACTCCCGACCGGCCGTTCTAATGAACACTTCTTCTACGCAGTTAATCCATGCATTCGCTTTTAATATTTAAGGTTTGTTTGTGTACTATATGATCTAATTATAAAGGTTTGTGAGGTCTATGAATATTGCCAATAATGAGTGCCTCTTTTTTTCTCTCTTTCTTATATGTGTGTACTGTGTGTTTGTGGTTTGGCAACTGTTGCCGTTGAAATAATATGTGTGTTACTTTACGTGTCTATCTAATTAATATGATTAAGATTTATCCACTATAGCTACATATAATCAAGTAGATGACAACCTATATACGACCATGAATGCCACAAGATATGATTATATACATAGTTTTGTTGCACATGAAGATATAAAATACATTTCTCTTTAAACACATTATTTTCTTATGAGTACGAAACTGAAAATTCACTTGACCTAGAACCTCTTATATTAATATTATAGTCTTGCTGAGCTGAACAGACTATTCACTCATTATCAAAAAGAAATCAAGAATTAAGGAAAATATTATGAAAAGGAAGAAATAATTAACAATAATTCATATTTTTCATTTCTTATTCATAGTTTGTTTTACGACGGACAACCCCGATCTCTAAACTTTATTTTCTATATTAAAATTGGTTGTTGAATTATGAAAATTGATTCTTTATTTTACATCACTATATATCTCCAATTAACTTATGAAAATTCATAAACGAAATCGTTGAAATGATTATCAACAAAGAAAGAAAAGATAATGATAATTCATCCCATGGAAGGCATGTGGTGTTGAGCTTTCCTAAACCAATAGCTAGCAAGCCGGTTGTTTTGCACTTTAGGTTCTAGCAGACAATGTGAATCATTCCCGCTAGTAATAGGTTTCGGACGAAACCTGTCGACGCTCCTCATCTCGACATTGAAAGAAAGCGAAAGAGATAAAGAGCTCGTCTTACTAATTATTCCACATCAGGGATCGTTTCTAACTCATGTAACCCACATCAGGGATCCGTCTTCAGCTTCGTGTTACTGAAGAAAGTGAGCTGGTTAATCGCAGCTTACTTTATGAGTGTCTCCTCTTCTTGTTCTTCGAAATAGGCGGTAAAGAGAATCTCTTTTGTAGCGAGGGAAGTGAGCTGGTTAATCGCAGCTTACTTTCCGAGTGTCTCCTCTTTATTGTTATAGCGGGCATCGGTTAGAGAGGATATGACCCTATGGTGCCTTGTTCCTCTAAACGGTAAAAAAGAAAGTTTTCTTCTTGGTTATCCTGGGTATGGTTAGAGAGGATATGACCCGATGGTACCTTGTTCCTCTAAAAATTCGCATCAAGTAAAGAAAAAATCTTCTTCTTGTTATCCCGGGTATGGAGTGGTGAGGAATAATCCCTTGGTCTATTCCTCTGCCTTCACAAAAGGGGATTGGGGGCTAGGGAGAAATGGGAATTACCTGAGTCGACAGATTTCAAGTCGACATATTTCATTCTTTGAAATCGATTAGTCGACCTGTTTTCAAAAACCAATTGTTGATAGTTGATATCCCAATTGTTGATAGTTGATATCCTTATGGTATGCATTTGTCGTGCGATATTTCCACCGAAAATGGGTTTTGATGTCCCATCCATCATGGACCCACGAGAAAACGCGATAAATCGCGTTTATTTGACATGTGAGGGTTTTTATGTTGGTGATGCGTCGACAGGTTTCGTCCGAAACCGGTTATGCGTTCCTTTGACACCATATTTAAGGTAGCTGCCCATTTTTGATATAAAAATTGGTCAAATCAAAACCGATATATGTAATTGTCATAAAAGCTGATTAATATGAACTATTAACCTGAACTGTGTTTGTCCTTTTTTCTTAAATTCAGATTTTTTAATCTATACATTTCATCATATGAAAAGTTTTAGATCGACGATGCGATCAGTTTGATACGGTTGATAATATGGTTTTGAAATAGTTATTACTTTCGTCCGATAAAAACATATGAAAAACATGTTAACATCAAAATTTGGGATCGAAAAAAGTTTCAATAATCTTCTTATCTGATGAAGTTTTAAGTTTTAATTCCGATTACAACTTCAAATGCAAAGTAAATCGAATATTAGTTGGATATAGAAGTAAAAATAACATATTAGAAATAAACGAAATATTTAAATATAAGCAAATACTAATTGGATTTTTGATTAGATTGTATAATAATTTTAAATTCTTTCTCAATAACACTGATTTGCAATGGAGATCACAGAAATAAAGCTTAATATCATATTTGGCCTCGCTAAAGACTTGATTCCAAAGTTATAAGCATCAACGTTGTAGAAAAAAAGAAATCCCATGTTTTGTTCATTATTCTATTTTGGAACAAACTGAATGAATTTGGAAGAAAAAAAATTTAACTCGGCCGGCCCTAAATTTTGAAAAAGTCGTAAACAAAAAAGAAAAAAACCATATTATATTATTTTATCATAATATTTTCAAAATAAAAATTAATTTTTTTATAAAAATATGAAGGATCGCATGTACGAATATTCCGCTTGCATCGAAATCCGGCTGTGACTCCATGTTAGAAATTTTAGAATTAAAAGATAGAATATATAAGAGGTTAAAAATGCTCTAAAATCAGAAAAATCATCATAAACAAAGTAAATGGGGGCTTCAGTGCCATTATTCCTTTGAATTATTCTTTCTCCACTTATAGCTGAAAAAATAAGCAAGGAATATGTCTTGTCCAATATTTTTCGGTTGTAAGTGCTTTATTTTGTAGAATCTTTTTATATACAAAACTAAAACTAGAATAGTTATATGGAATTGTTACATTAAATTCGAAAAAAAATTTATATTTGAATTAGCGATTACTTTGTATATTATTTATTTGCAAATGTTTTAAAATAAAATAGAATCTTGTGCATTATGGGAAAAAAATTAGCTTGTAAATTTAAACACATAAATTAGCACGTAATTCTCTAAAATAACATTTTTTAAAAATTTTGTTTCAAAAATATCATTATTAGTTTAATTTTCCAATAATAGCATATATTTAAGATTAAAATACAATAGAACTTCATTTTAATAGAAAAAATTAAACTTTAAATCGGAAAAAATAAATTCAAATATAATGTTTTAAATTTACGTATAATTTATTAAAAATAAATAAATATTTTTACATAATTATTTTGTACTATTTTTAGAATTTTAATATTAAAATGGTAGATTTGAAACAAAATTTTTAAAATATACTATTATAGAGTATTACTCTAAATTAGCTTTAAAAATTACTGTCTAGATCAATAAATTTTTATCAACCACCTGTGTTAATTTCAACTTTTGTTTGAGAATAATAAATAATTTTGGGATGTTGCTTGGAACTGGGAATACATAAAAAGCCACTTCTAAAATTTCTTTCTCTGATTACCAAAACTTTAAAAATAAATTAAAATTATGACAACACATTAAAAAAAACTTTTAAAAATTTTAGAACTTGTTCGACTTATTTGAAATTAATTGAATGAAGTTTTTTTTATAAAAAAGAATTTCTATAGTATTTGATATGTTCGATAGTTCTTTACCATGTTAATTACCTAATTTTGATCATTGAGATTCATCGGTAGTACAGATTAAGAGTTAGAAATAGATAGTATTTTTTTTTCTCCCCGAAAATAAAAGAAAATTGAAATGATTGAAGTTTCTTTATTTGGAATGTCTTAGGTCTCATTCCTATTACTTTGGCTGGATTATTCGATTATTTACAATAGTGACTTGGTGATCAGTTGGACTTTGACAAATGATACAATACTTGTCCGATACAGTACTTGTCCTGAGAATTTAAATAAATCTTCTAAAAAATATATTTGTGGTATTTTCTTTTCAAGGAAACTATTGCATTTTTAAAAAATAATGATTCAAAAACTAAACCTTGAAAGTCACATACAATGGAAATATCTAGAAATTTAGCCTATAAATAGAACACCATACAAAGGAGGACAGACACAAACAAATCGAAAAGAAAATGAATACTTCAGTTATGGCTCCGAGTTTGCATGGCAAGTGGATCAAGGTAAGTAATATGATGACTAAGGATTCTATTTAAAATGTTATTCCTCTCGTGTTCATAGTTTAGCAGGAGAGAAACATTATATAGGGAAATAGGTTGTATATATATATATTGGTTATCAGTAAGCTATGTATACAATAAAGCTCGACATTGATAACCTGTCCTGTGTTTTATCTTGGTCCTTAATAATAGATTGAGCAGAGAGGAGGACATGGACCTGGACCAAGGAGCTCACACGGCATAGCTGTGGTTGGAGACAAGCTGTACTGTTTCGGTGGCGAGTTAAGGCCAAACTATTCCATCGACAAAGACCTTTACGTTTTTGACTTCAACACTCACACTTGGTCAATCGCTCCAGCCAAAGGAGACGTCCCTAATGTCAAAGCCTTAGGCACCCGCATGGTAGCCGTGGGAACTAAGCTCTATATATTTGGAGGCCGTGATGAGAATAAACAGTTCGACGATTTTTACTCGTACGATACGGTGAAAAAAGAGTGGAAGTTCTTGACGAAACTCGATGAAGCGGGAGGACCCGAGGCTCGTACTTTCCATTCGATGGCTTCGGATGAAAACCACGTGTACGTATTCGGTGGGGTGAGCAAAGGCGGGACGAATAAAACTCCCGTGCGGTTCAGGACAATCGAGGCGTATAACATTGCTAGTGGAAAATGGAGTCAGTTACCTGATCCTGGCGATAAGTTTGAGAAAAGAGGAGGAGCTGGATTCGCTATGGTGAGAGGGAAGCTTTGGGTGGTTTACGGTTTTGCCAGTTCGATTGATCCTAAAGGGAAAAATGACTATGAGTCTGATGCTGTACAATACTATGATCTCGTTTCTCAAAAATGGACAGAAGTGGAGACTAGAGGAGTGAAACCTTCTGCGAGGAGTGTGTATGCACATGCGGTAGTAGGAAAGTATATACTAATATTTGGAGGTGAGACCTGGCCGGACCCACGGGCACATTTGGGTCCTGGGACATTGTCCAATGAAGGTTTTGCGTTGGACACTGAAACATTGATGTGGCAGAAATTTGGAGGAGGAGATGAACCAGGGGTATGCGGTTGGACCGCCTACACGACTGCCACCGTATATGGAAAGAGAGGCCTTCTCATGCATGGAGGAAAACTCCCGACCAACGGCCGTACTGATGAACTCTTCTTCTACGCAGTCAATCCCTGCATTGGCTCTTAATACTTAAGGTTTGTTTGTGTACTATATGATCTAATTATAAAGGTTTGTGAGGCCTATGAATACTGCCAATAACGTGCCTCTTTTCTCTCTCTTTCTTATAAGTGTGTACTGTGTGATTGTGGTTTGGCAACTGTTGCCGTTGAACTAATATGTGTGTAACTTTACGTGTCTATCTAATTAATAAGTTTATGATCTACAAATTTGTTGTATCATTTAGTTTCCTACAAAATATGATTAAGATTTATCCACTATAGCTACATATATTCAAGTAGACATTATGAATCATTCCCGCTAGTAATATGCGTTCCTTTGACACCATATTAGGTGGGCTGCGCATTTCTAATATAAAGTTTGGTCAAAATCAAAACCGATATATTGGAAGAACTACGAATCCCAATAAAAAAAAAGATTGTCGATCTCAAGAAAACGCATATCATTAGGGTTGTTCGTTTCGTAGCCGCAGGAATCTACGGCTGCGTCATGCGGCCAAACGTTATTCGTTTGACTACCACAGGTTCATGCGATCAAACGCTACGGTCAATCGCAGAGCTGCGGTCAAAAATTTTAATCACTACGAAATTATAGCGTTTGCGATCAAACAATTGCGATACAACCTGCGGCGACAACAATATTGTAGCGTTTAACCGCAGCGTTTGACCGCAGATCGCTCCCGCAGACGCTGCGGCAGACAAACGAACAACGCTATTATCTATTTTTGTCGGCAGTTTTATATCGTTCCGATTAAATTATTATTTATTTATCTTTCGTATATATATAAAATTAATCGTACTTTTGTACGGTGTGAATAAAAATTTACAATCAATTATATTTGGAATCAACCACACTATACAAACGAATAATTTATCAATGTGACCGGTTTAACTCACTTAAAAAACAATTAAACATTAATTAATGAATAACTGAAAACTAACATAAAAATTAACCGATTGAAGTTTGTCAGCTCTTAGCTTTTGACTTTGTAGCTCGTTTATTAAAAATTTTGTAACTGCCGAATTTTTCTTATTAAATCGATAAAAATTCTATTTTTTATAATATTTAAAATTAAACAAACTGTACAAACAACTTGTTTTTAAAAAAAAAAATAAATGTTTTCCCAAAATATTGGTTTAAGAAATCTCGATTGAGAGATTTTTCTGGATCTCGATTTGATGAGGTAGATCTCTTGATTTGGGAACTTTTTTGACATGATATTCGTTTCGGTTTTGTATAGTTTTTCTGTTTTGGAGTCTGAGATTGTTTTCTTTAAATTTAGGAACTTCTATGAATTTTTAAAAAGTGTAATACCCTAAAATAGCACCATTTTAAGTTTATCTTCTAAATTTATCACACTAAAACTAAAATTCTCAAAATAGCATAAATTATTATGTAAAAATAATTATTTACCTTAAATAAAATATATATAAAATTAAAACATAATGTTTGGGTTTACTTTTTCCAATTTAGGATTTAAATTTTTTTCAATAGAAATGAGTTTTCAATTATTTTAGTATTAAATTTATGCTATTTTTAGAAATTTAAATGACTAGTGCTATATTTGGAACAAAAACTTGAAATGATGCTATTTTAGTCAATTGCCCTTTTAGAAAAGTTTATTTCCGACTGATTTTGTAGTAAAAAAACAAACGGTTTTTGTAGTGTAAAGTTGATCGTCAAATTAAAATAAACATTTTAAATCGATCACGGAAATATCAAAAACAAAATTTCTTTACGCTCGTATGATCAATTAAACTGATTGATATGTTTGTTTGCAGTCAACCTAATTTTAATAAAAATGTAATTTTTAAAAATTTAAACTTATTTTCAGTTCATACGTTATTGTAGCAATAGCTGAAATTATTGCATGGAGAATCTAAAAAAATGTTTAAAACCTAAGCAGAAGTTGTTTTAATGACATTTCATCACTATCACCCAGAAATTAAATTAAAACTTTTCTTTAAATGCAAATTTGAACACAATTTCTACTACGTACCTTTGTGCGAGCTTTGAACACAAGAAAATGACACACATACATATATTCCAAAACATAATAGATGTAGAAACTCATCAGAAGTTTAGATTAAATGCAACTACGATTGTACTTAATTATCATGCAAGAAATCATAATTTTGATTTAGAATGGATTATACGAGATAATCATAAAGCTTTTTTAGAAAAAGTATAAGTGGATTTGTGTTTTACATTGGAGATACGGTATTTACATAGATGTCAAAGAAGCAACCGATTGTCACTTTTTCTACTTGTGAAGCGGAGTATGTAGCTGCTACTTCATGTGTTTGTCACGCAATTTGGCTGCGAAATTTGTTAAAAGAGTTGAGCTTACCACAAGAGGAACCAACAAGATCTTAGTGTACAACAAGTCAGCAGTAGCATTAGCAAAAAAACCCAGTCTTCCATGATCGAAGTAAGCACATTGACACACGCTATCACTACATTAGAGAATGTGTTACCAAGAGTGATGTGCAATTGGAGTATGTGAAGACAAATAATCAAGTAGCTGATATTTTCACCAAATCACTCAAGAATGAAGATTTTATAAAGATGAGAAATTTGTTTGGAGTAACAAAATCAAGTTTAAGAAGGACTGTTGAAAATTAAACTTGATTTTGGGTCAAGTTTAATTATTGGATTAATGATCCAATAATACTAATTGGATCTAAGTAAAACTTGATCCAAATTCTAGAACATATCTAGAATTATCTTCCACCTCCTTAGAAAAAATATCTAGATATTTGTATTAAAATAATAAAGATATTTTGAGAAATATTTGTAGATAACTCTCTAGATATATGAATAAAATATTAAGATATTTTGTAATTTGGAGGCTATAAATACCTCACTTCCCTTTCATTTGTAATCAAGTTGTTTCAAAGAAAAAAAAAGTTGTTCTAAAGAAAAATCAATTTGTTCCAGTAAAACAACAAATTCCTCTATTGATGAAATTTTTCTCTTATTCCTAAAATTCATATTCTCTCAAAGTTTCTTAAACACCTTCTCCACCACTTTTAAAATTATTTTCTCCCAACATAATTAATTCTAAATGGTTACAACATAATTGATTATTGATGGTTACAATATTGATTATTGTTCGTTACAAAATAATTAATATTTTTGACCGTTACATAATTAAAATAATCGGTTTAACTTTTTTGTCTATATATATTGGTGCGGTAGCAGGTTCAGATTTTGGAATTAAATCCGGTGCATACAATGACACCTCACACATTATCAAAAAGAAATCAAGAATTAAGGAAAATGTTATGAAAAGGAAGAAATAATTAACAATTATTCATAGTTTCATTTCTTGTTCATAGTTTGTTTTACGACGGACAACCCTTATCTCTAAACTTTATTCTATATATTAAAATAGGTTGTTGAATTATTAACATCACCATATATCTCCAATTAACTTATGAAAATTCATAAACGAAATCATAGAAATGATTATCAACAAAGAAAGAAAAGATAATGATAATTCATCCCATCGAAGGCATGTGGTGTTGAGTCACTTGACTAGTAGCCGTTCATTTCCTCCACCAATAACAAGTCGGTTGTTTTGCACTTGTTCGAGCAGAGAATATGAATCATTCCCGCTAGTAATATGCGTTCCTTTGACACCATATTAGGTGTGCTAAGCATTTCTAATATAAAGTTTGGTCAAATTAAAACTAAATCAAAACCAAATCAAAACCAAATCAAAACCAAATTAAAATCAAATCAAAATCAAATCAAAACCAATATATTGGAAGAGCTACGAATCCCAATAAAGAAAAGGTTGCCAATCTCAAGAAAATGTATATCATTATCGATTTTAATCTTGTTCGTTTGTACAATGCAGTTTTCTACAGTTATAATTAAATTATAGTTCATTTATCTATTGTAATTATTTAAAATCAATCGTAACGATTAGATGCTGCGTGATACATCGTAAATTTTATATTTGCTGATTAAAATAATGATACGAATAAAATTTATGATCAATCATATCCATAACCATCGACAATATATAAACGAATAAAATATACCGTAATTTGTGGATATGACCGAACTCACTATAAAAAACAATTAAACATTAATTAATGACTATCTGAAAACTAACATAAAAAATTAACCGATTGAAGTTTGTCAGCTCTTAGCTTTTGACTTTGTAACTCGTTTATTAAAATTTTTGTAATTGCCAAATTTTTTTTTATTAAATCGATAAAAATTCTATTTTTTATAATATTTAAAATTAAACAAACTGTTCAAACAACTTGTTTTTTTTTTGCACACCATAAAAATAAATGTTTCAGTATTGTTCCCAAAATATTGGTCTAAGAAATCTCGATTGAGAAATTTTTCTGTATCTCGGTTTGATGAGGTAGGTCTCTCGATTTGGGAACATTTTTGGCATGATGTTCATTTCGGTTTTGTATAAATTTTCTGGTGTCTGTGAGATTGTTTTTCTTTAAATTTAGGAATTTATATGAGGTTTTAGAAAAGTTTAGTTCTCACCGATTTTGCACTAAAAAACAAACTGTTTTTTTGTAGTGTAAAATTGATCGGTAGATGATAGAAATATCAAAAATGAAATTTCTTGATGTTTTTGTAATCAATCAAATTGATTGATGTCTTTGTTTGCAGTCAATCTAATTTCAATAAAAAATGTATTCTATAAATTTTTAAAAATTTGAATTTATTTTCAGTTCCTATACTATTGTAATATTTAAATCGTAGTGTTGATTTGGGATGATGATTTCAGTAATTCTATTTATGTAAAGATGATTTTTTTTTATCAATTCCATTTTTTTATGTTATTAATAGGTATTTCATTTTTTTGTTTTTTCTTTGTTTATGAATGTATATGTAATCTTGCATTAGCTGAAATTATTGCGTAAAGAAACGGAGAAAATGTTTAAAACCTAAGCAGAAGTTGTTTTACTATCACCCAAAAATTAAATTAAAACTTTTCTTTAAATGCAAATTTGAACACAACTTCGACTACGTACCTTTGTGCGAGCTTTGAACACAAGAACATGACAAATATATATAGCGTTGTTCATTCGTCTGTCGCAGTGTCTGCGGTAACGACCTGCGGTCAAACACTGCGGTTAGACGATACAATATTGTTGTTCATTTGATCGACGCAGGTTGTCGCTACAAGTTGTATCGCAATTGTTTGATCACAAACGCTACAATTTCGCAGCGATTAAAATTTTTTACCGCAGCGTTTGACCGCAGGAATTTGCGGTGATCAAACGAACAATGTTTAGCCGCATGACACAGCCACAGAAACTTGCGGCTACGAAATGAACAACCCTTATATATATACATATATATATATACATATATATTCTAAAACATAATAGATGTAGAACCCATTAAAATTAAGTTAGATTCAATGCAACTACGATGCTACTTAATTATTATGCAAGAAATCATAATTTTGATTTAGAATGGATTATACGAGATAATCATAAAACTTTCTTAGATGGTGGAATTAATAGACAAATAGCAAGACGTTTACACACTCTCATATATACAAAGTTAGGATAACCACTTACTTTGAGTGAAAATTCTATCACTATTTCATCCACGGTAAAATATTAGTATTTTTATTTTAATTTTGTAATGATGAAAAACTAAGTCATACCAACTAAAAGTATTTAAATTAAAAAGGGCCACACTTATAAATTGAGAAAATAGTCATTAAAATACTTAACTTTTGTGTTTGACCCATTTAAATAACAAAATTTTTAATAAACCATTTAAATAATGATTTATAGTTGAGTACGCCGATTTAGGTATGCAATTAGTCAACATAAACACAAGAAGTAACATCGCTAACTTTGTTATATATTTTAACCAACTAAAATTAGACATCAAAACAATTCATCATCGTTAAAATCAATTTTGGTATTAATTTGATGTTAATGTTAACTAATCGTATAATTAAATCATTACAGTCAACTATATATCAATATTTAAATGACTTATTAAAAAGTTCGATATTTAAATAATACAAACATAAAAATTAAGTATTTAAATGATTATTTTCCCTTTATAAATTTATAATAGTAATACTAATTTAGTTTAGTGGCATTATTGTATGCGTCGCTCTCTTTGAAGAAGGTAATAGATGATTGAGTCTCTATCTTTGACATAATATTGTGATATTTAAATATTTTCAGTTTATTTTTTGTTTGATTCTTCTCCCTTTTGATGTATCAACTACCGTCGTTTGACGTATTTTCTTTTGTTTTATTTAAAACTGGTTACTATTTTTTATTTTCAGCTAATTTTTCATTATATATTAATCTTTTCTTACCTCATCTTACCTACCTTATATATTCATATTCAACCTCACAGATAGTGTAATAGTCACATCTGCATATGCTATAAAACTAAGAAGAAAAGGATTTTCTAACAAAATGAAAGACAAAATCAAAAGAGTTGCATGTTGAATACAGAAAAAGTTGGAAAAAATGTCGAAAAGGGTACAAAAGAAACATTAAAGGTAATGGCAGTTCAAAGAATAGGTAGGTCATTCATAATCAAGGCCAAAATTCAACAAAGCAAACAAAAGTGAAGGTGTAGAAAAATCAAACATATGTTGTGCATCTAAATCTTCTTAGGTGAGATAGTTTTGCCTTCTTAGGTGAGATAGTTTTGCCTTCGGTCTTGTCTATCGTTCTTTAGGAAGCTTAAGATAATTGAGGAATTGTGTTTTGTTTATAAAATAGAGAATATAGACATAGCTTATACTCAAAACTCTTGTTATAAACTTATTTCAACTAACATTTTTTCACTTTTTTGTTCTGTTCATATACACTAGTTTGTTATAGTGTGTAGTTGCAACTTTGTGCCTCTTTATTCTTGAATATAGTTTATCAAGCTGAAAGTTATTGAATTCTAATACATTGTGGGTTCGAAGATATTTTGTTCTTTGTGCCTCTTTGGCTTGCCAATTTCTTTAAAGTATATGTTGTACCCTTTTCCAGATCTAATATTCAACATACAACCCTTTTATTCTTGTCTTTGACTTGGATAGAAGACCCTTTTTAATTCTTTTTGTTCTACCTCTTTAGCATATATAGATGTGACTATTTTTCACTCGTTGTGAAGGTCTATCTCCATATTCCATATTTTTACCTATGAACTAATGGTTCATATAGTGGAGGTACTTCTGATAGTATTTCTATTGCTTGATCCTCACTGGTTACATTTCTTTTGAATTTAGCCATGTGTGCTATTAATGTGAGAAAGATGTTAGATTTCCTTTGATAGTCTTGTTTTCTTCCATCTTATAGCTAGAAAATCTCTATTTGAGGTAGATTCGACTTGAATGTGATTTTGTTTGATAATCCCTTTTCAAAGCTTTCCACATTCCAAGAACAATTGTCCCACTAAGTAATCCTTTTTTAAGAATAAAAAGTCTTACGCATGTTCCTGCTCTTTTCTGTTCTTTTTGTATCTATCACTCTTTTTAAGTCTTCTTCTTTTAGACTAAGATCTATTGGTTTCTTCATCAAGAACAGAGACCAGTTCTTGGATTTCTAGTTGGCTTTTGAGTTTATATTTCCAATGTAGTATCTTTGTGTTTTAGGGTTTTAATTACAACAAACATTCCAAGAAAAGAATACTACAATGACGAAAAACAAAAGCTAAAAGAAAAGGAACTCTATTGGTAACTTCTCTTGTTCTTTTGCCGAATTGATTTCTTCCATCCTTATTGCATTGTTCGTTTGTCTGCCGCGACCTACGTTCAGACGCTACAGTTAAACGTTACACTATTGTTGTTCGTTTTATTATCGCAAGTTGTCGCTGCAGATTCTATCGCAATTTTTTTATCGCAAACGTTACAATTCCACGGTGATTAAAATTTTTTATCGCAGATTACTACGGTCGACCGCAGCGTTTGACCGTAGAAAATTGCGGCGGTCAAACGAACAATGTTTAGTCGCATGATGTAACCGCAAATTCCTACGTGTACGAAACGAACAACCACTCGATATACATATAAGACTGACCCTGCAGGAAACCACATCTGAAATTTGAGCTAAAAATTATCGCAGCCAATTCTCGTCGCTTGCCAATCATTTACTTCGATTTGCCAAGCTCAAACAAGAAGCTAGGTGTGAGCTGAAGTCAACTCCACGATATGGTTTGTCAATAATCGTCTCCTAATATCAGTTTATTAATGCATGTTGTTCTATATATATATATATATATATACTAGAAATACTCACCTCGTGCCAGACGTTATAACGTAATTATTTAAAACTAGATTTTGACTCACGTCATGGGTGGGAAAAAATATTTATAAATAATAATTAATTATTTATTTTGTTAATTTAAATTAGATATATATATATATATATAATTTATCTCATATTTAAAATAATTTTTTTAAATTTTTTATAATTAATTACGAAAATGAAATAGATAATAAAATTGAATTATACAAATAGATTTAAATTGTATCTATTTTGCATAAAAGTATACATATGATAAATATTCAATTAAACTAAACTTTTGTTTTATATTTTGTTTGATTAATTTTTTAAAATTTATATTTTGTTTTATATTATATTTACATTTTATTACAGAATACATTATATGTCGAAATATTAGGGATTTACATATAATATATTGTATAATGGTAATTTTCGTAAATACTCTAATAAATTATGTCCTAGATAATATTTATATTAAAATACTCTAATAGTGTACATACTTATAAATGATCCTCAATTAATATATTATAGATACATAAACCAAAGTTATATTTTTCAATATAAATACAACAATCGGTCTATGAGAACTGAAGCACAAAAAGAATCATCTCTCTCTCTCTCTATTGCTTTATAGGATCGATATATGGCACACATGTGTAGTTTAGCGAGTGTTCTAGTGGTATTTTTGGTATTCACACTGTTCCATAACCCGATCACCGTCGCCGGACAAAATATCCCGGCGGTGGGTTTGTTCACGTTCGGTGACTCTAACTTCGACGCCGGAAACAAACCCACTCTCACCAACGCTGGTGTCCCACAAAGTTACTGGCCGTACGGAAAATCCCGAGATGACCCTAACGGCAAATTCTCCGACGGATTCATCGTTCCCGACTTCGTCGGTACGTTTTAAATTTTGATACTCGGATGAACATTGACTTTAAACCTATACAAATTCAAAGAGAAACAAAACAAACTAAGTAAAAGTTATGTCTATTAAAAATAGTTATTAGTTACATAGTTTGAGGCTTTCAATTGCATGAACACAAAAAGAGAAATGACTGGAATTATATGAGATATATGAAGACGTAAAATATTCAAGAAAAAAAACACAATATGCAGCAAAATTCATGGGGATTCCGATCGAGATCCCTGCGGCGCTTAAATCTAACGTCAATGTCTCACGTGGAGCTAGTTTCGCCGTCGCTGAAGCTACTCTTCTCGGAGCTCCGGTGGAATCTGTAAGTCTGCTTAATTTCTTCTCTGCCTATGTTTTCTTTATTGGTAAAATTAAATGCAAATATTATTTTATTGATATTTCTATAAGAAAATTCAAGTAAAAAGAAAAGTAATCTGACTTACTACACGCATTTTAAGGAGAACTTTCTTGTAATATATTCATCATAGAATAAAGATAGCTGAGTTGAATCGATAAGCTATATACATTATAATATTGTTTCTTTTGTTGCTTTAGTTGACCCTAAGTCAACAAGTGAGAAAATTCCATCAAATGAAAGCAAATTGGAACGATGATTTCATCAAGAAGTCAGTGTTTATGATATACATTGGTGCAAACGACTACTTGAATTTCACAAAGAACAACCCTAAAGCCGATGCATCTGCTCAACAAGCATTCGTAAGTACCGTGACCAATAGGTTAAAGACCGATATCGGCTCGTTGTATTCATCAGGAGCTAGTAAGTTTGTGATCCAAGCCCTAGCACCGTTGGGTTGCTTACCGATCGTTAGACAAGAATACAGCACCGGTGATCAATGCTACGAACCTCTCAACGATTTGGCTAAACAACACAACGAAAAAATCGGTCCGATGTTGAACGCTATGGCTACAACCACTGCTGGTTTCCAATTCACTGTCTTTGATTTCTACAATGTCATTCTTCGTAGGACGCAGAGACCCAACAACTATCGTGAGTTAATTCATTTCATTACCACTAGTATCTGTTTTCTGAGTACTCACTCGTATTACAAAACAGCTAATCAAATTTTGGTTATTTCTAGGGTTTTTCGTGACAAACTCATCGTGCTGCGGAGTTGGGACACACAATGCTTATGGTTGTGGTTTACCTAACGTGCACTCGAAGCTATGCGAGTACCAACGATCTTACTTGTTCTTCGATGGGCGTCACAATACCGAGAAGGCACAAGAAATGTTTGCTCATCTTCTTTTTGGTGCCGATCCAAATGTGATCCAACCTATGAACGTTCGTGAGCTCGTGGTTTACCCAGTCGATGAACCTATGCGTGAGGCTTGGTTTCCTACTACCTCAGCCACTGTTCAAGCCAGCGACTCTAGCTCGTCATCTACCCGCGGTTACGAGTTCTACTAATTCTCTATAAATCAATCTGTTGGAATAAATCGGGTTTTCACAAAGATCATCACGAGTTTGATTATGTATGGCCGTCTCAAAATGGGAATCGTTACGTTTTTAGTTTGCAACTTTTTTCTTCTTTATTGAGTGAATTTTCTCTATAATAAAAGATTGATCTTTGCAACTACTACCATGCATTGGCCCGAGTCTAATAAATATATATCGATCATTTATGATACATTAGAGTCTCCTATATAATGAGTTTATCCTATTGTAAATGTCATAATTCAAAAAATATAAATGATGATTTTTAAAGAGTAATACCCTAAAATGGCACCTTTTAAAGTTTTTTTTCCAAATCTAGCATTCCAAAATTAAACTCCCAAAAAAAACACAAATAATTATGTAAAAATACTTATTTATTTTAAATAAATTATATATAAACTTAAGTATTATATTTGGGTTCATTTTTTCCAATTTAGGGTTTAATTTTTTTCCTATTAAAATATAGTTTTAATGAATTTTAATCTTAAATTTATGCTATTATTGGAAATTTAAACTAATGATGCTATTTTTGGAATAAAAACTTAAAAAGATGCTATTTTAGACATTTGCCCATTTTTAAAAGAAATTAAACTATTGAAAGACTCAGTTAAGTATATTATCTTGTGTTAGTAGCAAAAAAATAAACAGTAATAAATAGAGTATAAAGTATGATCTGATTTTGCGGATCATAGCGACAGAATCGAAAAGACAAAATACAAGTCATGTGGTCATTTATTTTAATAAGATTGATCCAATCTGGCTTAACTTCAATATTACTACATTATTGAACAACTCTGGAGTATTAAAAACTTATTAATTGAAGGAATCGAGGGAAAGAGTATTAAAAAGAATTCAGTCCTCTTCGTTGAAGTTGATAATATAATTAACTGTTTTGTTTTAAAAAAAAATCAAGGGAAATCTCATAACAAAGTATTATATTTGTAAGAAATAATTGAAGAATTCGGACAGTACTGCCAAAAAGACATCCAGTTGAAATTCTCTTACATATCTGTAATTACCAAGTACATATCTATCATTAATTAGACTAATAACTTGAGAACGAATTTCATTGTTATTGTTAATAATTTAATTAAAAATTAGTATATTTTATTAAACTAAACAAAAAAATATTATTAATTTTTTAAAAATACAATTATTTTTCTTTTTTTAATTTACATATACAAAAATTAATATAAAATTAATTTTAAATAAAATAAAAACTATATAAATATTTAATTTATAATTACTAATAAAAAATATTATATAATTTATAAAAAAAATTTCCAAATATTACGTGAGTATAAATATAGTTTATTGTTATCGTTGCTTACTTGTAGATTTGGTGTGATCAACGATTAACCATGGTTTCTCAGCTGTCACGTAAGTCATTAGTTAAAAAAAAGTATTAAATTTTCTGTGGTAGCGATGAAATCAGGTATCAAACATCCTGAACAGAGAATCTCCGGACACGGACAAAGCAGCTTGACTAGTCGACAACTTGCCATATTTAATTATACAATGGTAGTTGCTTTCTTTTCACTGTGTACTGAAGCACTGACATATATATATATATATATATATATTCGAATTGATTCCACGGTTTGTTTCTTGTTTTATATTTATATAATACATGCTTTTTTATGGAAAAGATGTCAAGTTGGTTTTCTCAAGCCTAATTGAATCGAAATCCATAAGATGTCTTAAGGATAGAAAAGTATAAAATTTGACCCTAAACAGATTATAAAAAATTATTTTTGACATTAGAGCAAATTTATATTAATAATAATCAAAATCGTATTTAGTGTTTTAAATGATTTTTTTAGTTAGAGTTCCAATTCACATTTATACTTTAGAGTTTCAAATACAAAAATATTATTTGATCATTATATTAAAATAGAATTATTCATAAGACCTTTTATTTTATAGTGTTGTTCGTTTATCTGCCGCAGATGCTGCGGCAGCGACATGCGATCAGACGCTACAGTTAGACACTGCAATATTATTGTTCGTTTGATCGCTGCAGGTTGTCGTCACAGGTTGTATCGCAATTGTTTTATCACAAACGTTATAATTTCGCAGCAATTAAAATTTTTGACCGTAGCTTTCTGCGGTCGACCGCAGCGTTTGACCGCAAGAACCTGCGGCGATCAAACGAACAACGTTTGGCCGTATGAGGCAGCTGCAGGTTCCCGCGGCTACGAAACGAAGAACCCTTATATATATTTGGGATCTTAACCAAATGCTCTATTGTCATTAAACTAAACACTCTCTAGCTTAACTAAGAGACAAAGTCAGGTGTCTATACAAGTTGAACAAGTTCGTGCTTGCGGTATTTTATATTTTTATAAAAGAATCAGATCTTATTTTGAAAGTATTATGATAAAATAATGCAAAAAGATATTTTTGTGTTAAATTTAGGGTTGGCAGAAAAGCTTAATATACTTTCTAACTACTTATGCATTTGTTTTGATATTATTATTATTTTAGGTTAATATGCTCTATGATGTAATTAAATATCACAAAAATAATTAGACTAGAGAGAAGAGAAAGTATAGATGTATTTGTTTGTAGGATCTCAAAAGAGAATCATCGAACACGAACTAAGAGGAGTTTTGTATTGTTTGTTACCATATTGTAATTATGGTGTAAACGAAGAAGATTATCGAAACTAATTAATCATGCATGATATTTAGCTTGAACAAGGTAATAAAACATCTATCGTACTTCTTCGTCTCCCAAGCAATGAGCAACTTTATTTTTCAAAATTTTTTAAAAAATTTAATTAAACTAAAATATTTAATAAATTTAATTAAAATAAAATATTTAATACATTAATTAAAATTTTAAAAAATATTTAATAAATTTAATTAAACTAAAATATTTAATAAATTTATTTAAATTAAAATATTTAATAAATTTAATTAAAGTTTCTAAAAATATTTAAATAATTTAATTAAAATATTTAATAATTTCATTTGTTTGGGTTTAAATTAGTTTGGGTTTAAATTAGTTGGACCTGAATTTGATTAATTTGATTGAGCCCAAAATTTGCGGATACCCGCTAACCCACAAGTTAAAAAATTGCGACCCACACCTGCCCCGTTCTAAATAATGTTCGACCCGCACCCGTCCCTGCTCGTCTCTCAAGCAATGAGCAACTTTATATTCTTAATTAATTATATGTATAATCTTCTCATAATGCAATCTTTTTCTAAATTTCTAATTTTGTAACCTTTTTATTACCAACAATATATTTTTCTGCAAAAAAATAAAAAATACAATTTAACGTTTCTCATCAAAATGGTCTGTAATCAATCACCCACCTCCACCACCACAAATTTTAAAAAATAAATATATTCTCAGTGATATATATATATATATAAATATTTAAAATTGGGTCATGTTCTACTTGATTATTGTTTTTTAAATAGATCCTTAAAACCTTTTAAAAGAAAGCTAATAAAAAGGTGAAAGAACGTACAAAAACCCTATTAGCACTCTCCCATAGCGGTACATAGGCCTTTCAAACGGATCAGACTCATCCCGCCTGACCCGCTCTGCGGAGGGTTACAGATTTTTTTGCACAAAATTTTTTTATCCGCAAAACCTGCGAATCAATTTTTTTAGACCCGCACCCGCCTCGCATTAATCAAGCGGGTCTCGCGGGTGACCCGCTTCATTTTTCAAAAAATTTTAAACAAATTTAATAAATTTAATTAAACTAAAATATTTAATAAATTTAATTAAAAGAAAATATTTAATATATTTAATTAAAATTTTTAAAAATATTTAATAAATTTAATTAAACTAAAATATTTAATAAATTTATTTAAATTAAAATATTTAATAAATTTAATTAAAGTTTCTAAAAATATTTAAATAATTTAATTAAAATATTTAATAAATTGAATTTGTTTGGGTTTAAATTAATTTGCGATTAAATTAGTTGGGCATCAATTTGATTAATTTGATTGAACCCAAAATTTGCGGATATCCGCTAACCCATAAATTAAAAAATTGTGATCCGCACCCGCCCTGCTGTAAATAATGCTCGACCCGCATCCACCCTGCATATGAAAAAAAAATTTCGCTCGACCCGCACCCACTCCGCATCAGATCAAACGGAGCAAGACCCGCGGATAAAGAATCATATTGACAGGCCTAGCGGGACAATGGTTGATGTCATGTGAAACGTTGTCCTCTTCCTTTGAACGGTCTCGATTACTTTTGCTTTTCACCTCTTTATCTTATTTAATTTACTTCTTTATCTTATTTTATTCATTTCTTTATCTTATTTTATTTACTTCTTTATCTTATTTTATTTCACTTTTTTATCTTATTTTATTACGCAATTGTATAATAATACTATTTAAAGTTTTTTTTTGAATATATCACTAATTATTTAAATTTTCAAAAATATCACAAATTTAATATTAAAATAATTAAAAATATCATCCTAATCAAAAAAATTTAAATCCTAAATTAGAAAAAATGAACTCAAACATTATTTTTAATTTTATATATAATTTATTTGAAATAAATAATTATTTTTACATAATAATTTATGTTATTTTAGAAATTTTATTTTTAATATTCTAAATTTGGAAGATAAAATTTAAAAAATGATATTTTATGGTATTATTCTATTTTATTTCACTTCTTTATCTTATTTCATTTTCACTTCTTTATCTTATTTTATTTTCACTTCTTTTCTTTTTTTGTCACATTTTATTTTAACTTCTTTATCTTATATTATTTCACTTATTTATCTTATTTTATTTCATTTCTTTATCTTGTTTATTTCACCTTTTTATTTTATTTTTATTTCACGTGGGTTTAAGAGATTCCATCTACCATTTTTAAAAAAATATTTCGTTGAATGTAATTAACTTGTGTTAGCCTCTAATATGAACGATCCTAATCCGTGTAATAATGAATATTTGTTCTTACTAAAATAATTTTAGAAACCAAGTACATCGTCAGATGTTATTCATTTTCAGATGTAGAGATCTAGAGAATTATTTTCAGATTTCACATGTTTCATTTCATATTCTGAATTTAATAGTACATAATATTCGGTTCACAAGATATACATCGTATTTTTCTAATTATTTTCCTTCACAACAAATGTGGTATATAAAATGCAAAATTTTCAATCACAAAACCGAACACCTATATTGCGGAAATCATATTAAGTATGGACTAAATAAGTCAACAAACCCCTCTAAATATAAAATCTTATATATATTAAAGGAAAAACACTTGAGTTCTAATTTAATGATATGTCATCACCATATTCACTTTTACCATTTTTTCTAATTAAATTAATAAAAAATTATTAATTACACATAATGACCAAACAACTCATATTCATTAATTCAAATTAATGAATTTAGTTTTGTTTTTGTTTATAAACAAAATCAATATATTTTCAAATAAAATTTTATATTATATCAATTGGTTTAAAAAATAAATTCGAATTACTAATAATTATTTTATTATGACTATTTTATATATAAAAGTATTCTATAATATAAAAAAATTAGTTAAGACTACTAATTTCATTAATTTAATTAAAATCTGTTAGAAATTTTTTTACTTAATCTAACGTAATATATTTATACAAAACTAGCAAATATGTAAAATTTTATTAAATCTCTCTATTGTAATCAACAATTTCATACAACCATTAATAGTTTATATATACAAATTTTTTAAAAACTTATACTATTCTTGTATATAGTAGATTTAGTATACTCTTTTTTATATTATTCTAAACGAATTTTTTCTACTAATATGTGAATGGTTTAAAATTTGTTTTGAAAGATTTGAATTTATTTTTGTGGATGAACAAGTAAGTTATTTATACATTAATCTCTACATCATTTATGAAATTGTTATGAGATTCTAACAATTATTTATTGTTGTTTATTTAAAAAAAGAAATTTGAAGTATTTGTTTATCATCTACTAATGATTTTAAAAATAAACTAAGATTTTCAATAGAATCAATAGATTTTTATAAAAAAATTTATAGTTATGAATAACACAAAAAAAAATATGATAAATCTTTTTTATATTTTATTGAAAAATTTATTTTAATATAAAACGTAAAACATTAAACTTTTCCTGTGCATAGCATACGTACTATCCTAGTTTAATATTAAACATGTGAAATCTGAAAATACTTCATCATCGGTTTATTAAATTGAATAAATGCGGAATAAACGGTTCAAATATATGTTTATTAAATGATGACAAAACTTTACAAATGACAAGAAAAAATAGTAAACAACACAAATGTTTGTGGCCCATTCAGCAACATTTAGTTTTACTCGTGTAATTGGTACAATGCATATTTCTATAAGACAAGATTGTAACAAACATTCATGAGTTCTTATTGTTTAGGATAATTAATTAATACGACTATACAAGATAGTACGTAACCTCTTCTCTTATATTCATACATAAACATTGATAAAACAGTCTACTTCAACTCAAACAATGTTTTGAGATTATAAGGTCCAGTCACATTGGAAGGTCCATTCCAAATAAGTGCTGCGATCTGTCGATGAGCCTCCTCCGTCAAATGAAACGAATCAAAGAACAAATATTCCTTAACATTTTCGCATAATTCATAACCTTGTGATAGTCCTAAAACTCGACCTCCACAAGTATTGATTCCCCTCAATGGTCCACTCCCACAACATGCCTCAAGTATCCCGACGATTAGGATTTTGTCGGAAATGCAACAGGTTACCGTCAGTTTTCACCATCGATTTACCGATGATCTTTCCGGCGTCGAAAATTGCCGACGGATCTCCGACGGTTTTAGTTCCCTTGGGTATCCATCGCGTATCCGTCGTAAAGTCGTCGGAAAAATCCGACGGTTTTTTTTCCGTCGGAAATGCCGTCGGAAATGTTAATGTTTTCTTGTAGTGTTTAAACCCTTCAAACACACAACAAAACATTCCAAAAATTATACTATAATACAAGATCTCTTACGTACGTATACATGTAATTATTTTACCATATTTCTCATGGTTGTTGATTCTTTCGAATAGGGAAGTGTGATAATCGTGAAGGGCATATTTGAATCCTGATAGTTCATGCTTGAAACGCTTCAACACATTAGCAAACTTCTTGTTGTGCAGATTGATCAGATCGGTTAATGGCTTGAAACAAGATCCTATCTTTCTTCTATCTATAATTAGTGAGGCTGGTGCACAATCATACGCTCCCACGTTCAAAAATCCAAACTTTCTTCCTCCAATTTCATACACTTCCGAAGAGCATAACATAACTCTCTCAGTTTCAGAACACAACCACAAAACAAAATTCGATATGATTTTTTTTACCTCAATCACATCGGTTATGTTTCCGATAACAAAATCGGTGAGTTTCTCTTTGGAAGTAGATTGGAATGTTGAAGAATTTGCAAATATGGAGGGATAAATATAGTCGTTGGCTCCAATATGAAATAGATAAACAGCTCTTGAGAAAACCCTCTTGGCATCTGCATCTCCTAACTCAGATCTCAACCTCTTTTCAACGTTCTTGAAGTTATGTAACTGTGTTCTTAAGTTTATCACCTTGATATCATAAAAAAAAAATTAATTAAATAATTGCTTTTATTACGCGTAGGCATTCAGATATTCGATTCGGTTTCAGTTGATTATTTTCGATTTCGGTTTTTTCGGTTGGTTAGATTAAAAATCTATTCGGTTATTTTTATATTTCAGTTCATTTTCGGTTCAGCTATACCTCGGTTTTGGTCAGTTCGGTTATTAAATTTAAAAACTAAAAATAACTGAAATAACCGAAATAACCTAAATAACCATAAATAATTAAAAATAAACAAAAATAACCAAACATAACCAAAAATAACCAAAAATAACCAAAAATAACAAAAAAATAATCGAAAATAACCCAAAAATAACCAGAAATATCTGAAATATTTTTGAATAACCGAAAATAATTTGGTTTTTTCGAATATTATTTCGATTTTCGGTTCGGTTTCGATAACTAACGAAACCTAGTTTTATTTCTTTTATTCGATTATAAACGAATTAGCATGATTTTTCAAAAGAATATTTGTTCGATTATTTCTTTTATTCTTTATAACCGAATACCAAGCAAAATCTGTTTTTCGATTCGGTTTTAGTTTGAATTATTTGGCCAGACCTAATTTTTCTTTTGATGTATTAAGTATTGATGACGGATTATATTTTGATTTACCATTCCAGGAAAAGTTCCGACCAAAGCTCCGGCGCCACCAGAAGCAAAATTTACCCCATAAGTAAATTGATTTTGACCATTGCTTGGTTGTAAATTTGGCGGGATCAACGGTAACCATGCGTACTCCGCTGCCACGTCAGCAATCAGTTAAAACTTTGCCAGAAAAAACTAATAACGAAGAGAGTATTTTTCAGAATCGAAGACTTTAATTATCGTTACCGATAAAATCAGGAATCAAACGTCCATCGGAGATTCTTCCCGTGGGAGACCTGAATGTTGTTTGACCGTACGGCCAAAAATTAGACCGGAATCTAGAGAAAGTATCGATGTAGTTGTTGTTTCCGGCATCGAACAGAGAATCTCCAAACACAAACAAAGCGGTTTGGTTTGTTACAAGATTGTTGTTGTCTTGGCAATTGATCAAACCGTACGATAAAATTATCGTGTAAACGAAGAAGATAATCGAATATACTCTACAGCTTTTCATCTTTAGATGTTGTGTTCTTGGTGTTATTGTAAATGCTTAAGAAAGGGTGAAAAGGTAATTTCACATTGTTGTGGATATCTTATAAAAATTGAATAATGACACGTCATGTGCGACTTGGAAGAAAAGTATGAAGAAACGTTTTCTTCTGGATAATATTTATTTAACATAGCAACAATTTTAATTTTTTTTATTGAACAATAACGAACGGTCCAATAATCAATATTTTTATACTATCATATGAAAAAATATAGAATCGAATTTCATATCTTTAAAATATAAATAAAAATGTTACAATCATTAATCTATTTATTTCTTCTTTTATCCTTAATATATTGTTTGATGAATATTTTAAAAAAATAATATCACCCTAACATGTTATTAACAGAAATATCATGCTAACATGTTATCACCAAATTGAATTTTAAATAAATCTATAAATATATTTAATCTATTAAAATAATTACAATATATGTCATTGTAATTAATTTGGTTAGATAATCAATATATTTTATTAAATTGATTAAAATATTATTAAATTCGTAAAAATAGTTATCTTTTTTCTTTAATTTACATATACAAAAATAATATTAAAAATAATATTAAATAAAAATTAAAATTATATAAATATTTAATTTATATTTATTAATAAACAATATTATATAATTTATGAATATTTTTAAATATAAATTTAGTTATACATGGAAAAAAAAAGTTGATCATTATTTCGGAATATATAGCACTATTTTATTAAAAAATGATTTATATAGTAATTGGTGGGAATGTTTTGGGTTTGGCCCAAAATTTATAGACCAGCAATCAAACGCAGACCGCCAAAAAAACATGGGCAAGAGCCTTAGGATGGTTGAAGACATGACCCGTGGAAATCCTTCAGCTGACGTTAGTCATGGTGGAGTCATGCAGATTCTCATTAATCAGGACGACGACCTTGAGATGAAAGATAATCAGCGTAACTGTGGATAGCTTCTACACTATGGAAAATGTCAAGGCCAAAATTGCAAAATTTGAAAAAAGAAATCAAAGAGTCACCATTTGGTTTCCTTACAATGGTTGATTATTATTTGCTAAAGTCAAGACGTCGTTAACGGTCAAAAGAATAAATGAAATCATTATGGTAAACTGTTTAACATATAAATACAATCCCCTAGATTAGGCATGATCATTTAGATATTTGGTTTAGTTTCGATCTAATATTTTCGATTTTGGTTTTTTGTTGATAAGATTAAAGATCTATTCGGTTATTTTTATAATTCGGTTTGGTTTTGGTTTGGTTATACATCGGTTTCGATCAGTTCGGTTAATAAGAACCAAAAATAACCAAAATAACCAAACTAACCGAAAGAATCAAAAATAACCGAAAATATAAAAAATAACCAAAAATAACCAAAAATAACAAAAAAAATAGCCGGAAATAACCGAAATATCCGAAATATCTTTGGATAATCGAAAATAACCGTAAATAATTTAGTTTTTCGTATATTATTTTGGTTTTCGGTTCAGTTTCGGTTATTAACCAATAATCATGGTTTTCTAAAATAATATATGTTCAGTTATTTATTTATAACCGAATACCAACCGAAAATTTGTTTTTCGGTTCAGTTTATTCGATTCGAATTATTTGCATAGACCTATCCTAAGTGGTATCTACGGAAAAAAAACAATGCACTAGAATTAGATTCATATATAGTAGAAGTTGATTCTGTTTTGCCAGTTTTGATAAAACAGGTAGTTTTCCAAGTTTCGTTTTAGAATGGAGAATTTTGTATTTAAGGTTTGTGGATGAAGGCAAGCCTTGGAAATCTTCGACCAGACCTTCGTCTGCTTCTCAACACAATCGAAAACGTGATGAAGATACAATTTCCAGGAGAAAGGAGGGCATTCCAGTGAACGGGCTGCTCAAGAACAGTCGCACCATAGCCAGCTAAGGACAAGTGGGTCCTTTTCTCTCTGAAGTCTTTTTAAGACAATGTGTAATCAGTGGATTTTTTTAAGACAATGTAATCAGTGGAGTTTTAAAAAATCTCCATTTGTGTCATTTCAATCTTCTTCCTTAAAAAAAGTAAATCCATGTGTATTAATTAAGGAATCTGAAATAATTTATTGATGTTGTATGGACCAACCAGTAGAGAATCTGACACGTAGCCACCATTCCAAATTAGATTTGCAAATTGGTTATAAGTATTTTGGGTGAGATGAAGTGAATCCCAAAATATATAATCATTAGGATTCTCACATAATTTGTATTCCTTCACAATTCTCTTCCCTCCACAGCTGAATACTCCTCTCCACTTTCCTGTTCCACAACATGCTTCTTTCCCTTCTTTAAACCCTTTTATTTCTCACATAAATTATACAATTATCAAAACATGTTTTTGTATAAATGGGTAACTTATTAATGAATTAAAATGCCCAACAAAAATCACAAAGAAGAAACTTACCAAATTTAGAAGGATGTTGCATTCTGAGTCTAAGACTTTTGTTCATGTCAAAGAGGGAGAATTTGAAGCCTTTGAATTGTCTTTGCATCTTAAACAAAAGACTTGAAAGAGCTTTGTTATGCATTTCAGCTAATCTTGAAGCATCAATTAGACAAGACTCCTTCTTTGGTTGTAATACTCGTAAACCCGGAAAACAACCCAAATCCGGTACATTCAAGAATCCGAATTTTCGTCCTCCAATCTTATATACTTCCTGTTATATAAAAACATTTAACGAAAGATGAATACAAAAGCAAGGTTTATACGTTGGTGATGATGATGATGATGAACTTACATGAAGGAATGTAGTCAAATTGCCAATGACAATATCAACATGTTGAGACATTGAGATGGAAAGAGATTGATTGGTCAAGAAAAAGCTTGAGTAGTCATTGCTCCCAATGCTTATCAAATAGACAGCTCTTGAGATTCTCTTCCTGCTTTCTTCTTTACCTAATTTTCTCCTCCACATTCTCTCCACTTTCTTGTAGTGATCCAATTGTGTTCTCAAATCTATCACCTTTTAATAGTTGTTAGGAACATAGAATAATGCATCTTACCTAACCTTAAATTTAAAAATCTAATTGTCCCAAATAAGTAAGTGGATACTACACATTCTCTAATTTAATAATAAAGGAAATTTATTATCTAGCTGAATAAAGCATGTACAAAAAGAAAAAGATATCTTATGTGGGATCAGCTATTTCAACTAATTTAGACACAATAATGATGTTAAAAATCAGAATCTATTTCCTTATAAAATCTAAACCCTAAATTATAAAAATCAACTCAAATATAATATATGCGAAAAATAGATATAAACTTTGTATTCGTTTACTTGTTGGTAGTGGTTGCGGTTGTGGTCAATACTATGATTACGACATTTGTTATTCATTTATTTATTATCGACGATTACGGTTGTTGTTGATCGCAAATTTTTAATCGTACTGCTATTTTAATTAGCGATTAAAAAAATTACGATGTATAACGCAACATCTGACCATTACGATTGAACCGCAGATAATTATGGTAGTTAAACAAACAACAATCTATCACAACTACAACTGCAATTTTTTACTACCGACAAATAAACATGACTGTAATATCTATATAAAGTTACACTATACTATAATGCAAAATATAATTCAAACTACTAAACAACTCAATGATTTTCTTTTCAAAGAGAAGATAATTGTACGTACCAAACCTTGGAACGTTTCTACAAGAGCACCAGCTCCGGCAGATGCAAAGTTGACGCCGTAAAGCTTCTTTTGACTATCTCCCGGTTCCAAAAACGGCGGAATTAACGGCAACTTCGCATATTCCGCTATCATTAACGTACATTTCCATCAATATAATGAATTTATAAATTCTTGACGTCAAAAAGAGACTATAAATTCTTCTCACCGATGAAATCGGAGATGAGACGACCGTCGGAGAATCTTCCGGTGGGGAGACCAAAGAATGTTTGACCATAAGGTGGGAAATTGGCTTGGTCAAGTGTAGTGGTATTTATGTAATTATTATTTCCTGCATCCAAGAAAGAGTCTCCGAAGATGAACAAAGCTGTCACATTCTTCTTATGACCATCGTGAGAAACTTTGGCTGCGGATTCTCTAGCGATAAAGAGAATGTTTAAAGATAAGAGAAAGAAGAAGAAAGAGGAGAAGGAGAGAGTTCTTTTGGTGACCTTCTCCATTGATGTTGACTCTCTCATTCACCACAAAAATTTTCTGAGACTCATGTGTGTGTTGTATATATATATAGACTAAATTATTTTCTTTTTAAATTAAGGTCTAGACATGTCGACAAGACTAATAGACTATATATACATTTATAATAAATGTGTGTCCACATTTATATACAAAATGACTTTTTGAAGAAGTCAAATGTTTGCTTCTTTTGGACTCTAAATTATTATTATTTAATGACCACCGCATATAACTAATTTCCTCATAATTATAGGAGAAAAATGTTGTGTATACTTTCGTTGATCACGTATTGACCATAATAGTTTTATTTGTTTGGTTGTCGCTTATAATTACAGTTACGATTACAGTTGTGATCAATATTACGAGTACGACTACAATATATATTGTTTATTTATTTATCACGGATAGTTATGGTTGTGGTTGATAATAAATTTTTAATCGTGTCGTTGTTTTAATCAGCGATAAAAAAAATATAATGCAAAATATAGTGTCTAACTTCTGTTATTGATTGTAAATAGTTATGGTAGATAAACGAACAACAATCTAATATAATCACAACTTCGTACGGGTGATAAACGAATATGACTAATATAGTTTTATAGTAATTAAATGACAATAAAATTAGAAGAAAAAAAGGTATTTATCAACTGTTTTTTTCACTTTTGCTTAAACTATTTTTCCAACTATCAAAATTTTGTAGCCTAGTGATTTATTTTCTTATTTGAATGTATCATCATTCATGTTCAAATCCAATAAATTGCATGTTATTGACATATAAAATTGTTGTTTGAACACAAATAGATTAAATTTCTTGATGGGAATTAAAACACACAAATTTGTCCCTTCTTTTTGAAAATATATTTCTTTGTAATTACCAACCAACTACATACGACTATAAAAACGTGTAGATATTTATGTATATTTGTCAATAAAAATAAAATATATATATTATAGAGATGGGTGAAAAATGACGGAAAGGAGCAAAACTGTCAAGAAAGTGATTTACTTTTTTGTTGTCTAATAAAGAAAGAGTCACGAGAAAGTCACAAAACTCACCAGTTACCACTTGCAAAAGAATTTGCAGTTACCACTTGCAAAAGAATTTGCATTTCTTTTTTTGTTTATTTCCGTCAACTACACGAATTTATGCGAATAAACCTATTTTCATCCGTACTTTTTGGGTCTTTCATAAATTACATAAACTTTATTTTCCTTCCATAAGCTATATAAACTTCATAAATTATTCCAATTACCGAAATTTCGTTAATGTTTACACGTTAAATTGCTATTAAACCTTGTTTTACTTCGAAAATCTGGCTTTAGTTTGAAAATAAACTCAAGTTAAAATTAGATTTTTGAATTATAACGAGATTAGGTAGCTATTTAACGTGTAAACATTAATAGAATTTCTGCAATTAGAATAATATATGAAGTTTGTGTAATTTATGAAAGAAAAATACAGTTTATGTAGTTAAAGAAAGAGCCAAAAAGTACAAGTAGAAATAGGTTTAGTCGTATAAATTTGTGTAGTTGACGGAAGTAAACCCTTTCTTTTTTAATTCATCTGTCGTTTTCGAACGACGACGTTTCTTCGCTACATTCATTGAAAGGGGAAAGAAAAAACAAAGAGGCTCAATTTTCTATGCAAATCAGTTTGGTATCAATGTTCACACGCAAACTCAACTTTTCCTGATCACGAAATTTACGATAACCGGTCATACCAGTTTGGTTCGGTTTTATTAATCTCTCAGAAACTCAGTGAGTTAAGAGAAGATGTAATAAAAAACAGAGGGAAGTTTCAAGACAATGTTAAAGAAGTTTAAGGGGGTACAAAGTAACAAACAAAACACAACCGAACTCAAAAGATTCACTAAAAATAAGTTCAAATTACTTTAGAACAAAAAACTACCACAACCACTAAAATTAAGAGTCTACTTAACCTCGTCCACACTCATAAGATAAGAAGCTCATGGCTCTTGCAATGCAAACAAGCTTTCAGGTGTCTTTTAACAGTTCCCCAACAGCAACTCCTGAGAGACACAAAGATAACAACAAAATGGAAGTAATAGACTTTAAAAAAGTTTTGGAGATTGATGATGATGATGATGCAGGAAACTCACTAACATGCAGCCTTATTTACAAGAAAATGGATCTCTTCAGAAGGCTCCTCCAATCATGGAATGAATCTCATCTATGCTCCATAAGTCCATAGGGTTTGCACCATTTTCCTGAGTCACCACATCATCTACACTTAGGAAATCAAGTGAAGAGTCCCATTCAGTGTTGTCGTAAGGTATCTCAAAATCCATGGGCTTAAGCTTCTTAGCTGGATTAGCTTCCTCGATGAAGAGAGCAGAGTTGTTGTTGTTGATAAGTGCAGAAGAGATCTCAGGAGTTATTGGTGCTTGATCGCTCCAACCAAAGTCACAATCGAATGAATTACTACCTTGGTCTGAACTGAAATACTGATGATAACCATCAGCTCCCGCATCGATGGAGTTTGTCAACCCAAACTGATTGTTGTTGCTCACTTGGTGCTTCTCCTCCATGTAAAAGGAGTTGTTGAAGTTTTGAACCAGTGCTGGACTTGGGCTTGGGTTAGCTTTAGCCGCTGGTTTCTGAGGAATGGTCTTCGCAGGGAGTTTCTCAGAGACGGTAGGGTTTTCCTCAGGGAAATTCACCTTAGCTTTGGATCCCCGGATTCTGCGTGCTGCAGCATCGTAAGCTCGTGCAGCTTCCTCAGCTGTCTTGAAAGTTCCAAGCCAGACTCTTGCACCTTCTCTCGGATCACGAATCTCAGCAGCCCATTTGCCCCAAGGACGTTGCCTAATCCCTCGGTACTGATTCTTCCTCTTCCTCTTTGCTGATTTATCAGCTTGTCCACTGATGTCAGCAACTTTCTTGCCAAAAGATGAATCTGAAAGTTGAATAACAACAAACAAAAGAGTTCTTAGATAGCTCATCAAACCGATTCAAATCAAATTCACCCCATGAAAGCTTCATTACACACTCAATATTCATAGACATAAAGATATCCAAAAACAGATTATTCCAAAGAATCAAACCTCATACATAACTCAAAATCGTAGGCAAAAAGATATCCAAGAACAGGTGAGAAACTCAGAAGCTGTGAATGATATTTTAGTTCATAAACAAACACGGTCAAACTAATTACTCAAGAGCTAAAAATAAGGAATTTCAATTTCACACCAAAGCAACAATATATGAACCTTGATCATGTGAAAGACATTCAAATACAATGAACAGAGTTAATTGAATCGAAAACTAACTTCTAACCATATTCAATCGCAGCTAGAAACGGATTTAAGTTTAACTGAAACAAAATATCCCCAAATAATTACCGGCAGCGACGGAGGAGGCGGTGGGGTTGGGATTCGCGGTGAAAACAAAGGGTTTCACATCGGCAAAGACATCATCGAAATCATCATCACAACCAATTGACGTATCATCATTAAAACCCTGGAAATCAGCCTCGAATTCATCGTCAAGATCAAAGAAACTCGAACGCTTCTTCGAACTCTTCTTCAATCCCTTCACATTCTTCTTCAGATCCGGCCAGACGAATTCGCTAGTAACGCGGCGAGACCTCGGCGGCGGTATGAAATCGGAGATTATAGCTCCTCCACACATGGCGACTCACACAAGCGTGACTCTTGAGGTTGTAAATGTTCAGAAACAGAATCTTAGCGGCGAAATGTAAAATAATTGATTTTTTGGGGTTTAGCTTTTTCTTATTCCTCTCTCTTCAACACTTTGCTTTGTTAATCAGAAAAAAAGGAAGAGAAGTCTTTTTAGCTTAAGAAGAAGAAGTACGATGGTTATTTACTATTATACCCTAAGTTGATGTGTTATGTACGATACTACCATTATCCTTTTTTGACATTTATTAACTTTACATTTATGACCGTAGATTAGGATTTTAGTAAGTTTTAAGTAAGTAATTTAGTTCCTGTTTGACTATTGATTGTGGTAGAAAAAGTGCAATGCATTAAAATATTGAATGTTTGTGTTTGTATCATTTAAATAATGAATTTTTTAATAAATTATTTAAATAATGATTTATAATTAAATATGTTAATTTAGGTATATAATTAGTCAATATTAACAGTAGAAATAACACTGTTAATTATGTTACTTATTTTTTATTTATTAATGTAGTTTTAATTGATTAAAATAAATAATAGAGTTAAAAATGTTATTTTTGTTATTAATATTGACTAAACGCATGATTAAATCAGTATAATTAACTATAAATTGTTATTTAAATAGTTGATTAAAAATCCGATATTTAAATGATACAAACACAAAAATTCAATATCTTAATAACTATATTCTCATTTCACACCTAACTTTTGTTGAATTTATTACCTAAGTTCTAATCTAAATCATATTAAACATGCAATGAGATTTATCCATTTTAAGTAGGTTAAGTTAGAAATAATTTTTTTATTTTTTATACTAAATAGTAGTATGATCCTTTTTAAATGTTAGAAAGTTTCATATGATGTAAATTTTTGGTTAATTATGAGTTTTTTATACTGTATATGGTTATTCGAATTTATTGTTTTCTTAGAAAAGTGAAAGAAAATTGTACTAGTATAGTTACATTAAATACTATCATAATCTACGTATCACTTATGAAAGAATCTAGGAATTAGATTTATTGTATTTATGAAAGAGTAATATAATCATTGAAAAATAAAATGCAATGGCATTGATTTGTACTTGTTTGACTGATTTTTAGTCTTCCAACTAGGAATAAACTTGGGACGACACTATTTTACTACATAGACTATGGTTGCCTATGGTTTTTCTACCTAAACTTCGGATCTCTCTATTACACCACATAAACTAACAACGCACATCTTAATTTTACACGAACTATTGACATGTTTTCACAATTCCACAAATCGTTATCTTTTGAATAAATCGCGATCAATTGAAATTAACTATATTTCTCATATAACCCGAAAACTGATCCATTGAGGAATTGCAATTGAAATTAACACCTTAATTTTACACGAACTATTGACATGTTTTCACAATTCCACAAATCGTTATCTTTTGAATAAATCACGATCAATTGAAATTAACTATATTTCTCATATAACCCGAAAACTGATCCATTGAGTAATTGCGATTGGCGAGTTTACTCCTTTTAACCAATTGAGTAAACACAATTGTGAAGATTTGGATTATGTGAGTTATGTGATAGACGCAATTAACTTCAATTGATCGCGATTTATCCAAAAAATAGCGATTTGGGAATTGTGAAGACATGTCAATAGTTCATGTAAAATTAAGGTGTTTATTGTTAGTTCATATAGTATAATAGAGAAGTACAAAGTTCATATGGAAAAACCATGGACAACCATAGTTTGTGTAGTAAAATAGTGTCGTCTCAATAAACTTTCTCCTTAATTACCCTAACTAAGTAGCTAAATATTAAAGTATTTATATTAAACTTTGATTACCATTTAAACACACAAGTATACATTTTCTTTTGGTTTCCATTAGCAGTATTAAACACTAAGTAATGGTTAATTTGAAAGTAAATTATGATGAGAAATAAAGTAGAAAAGAAATATTAAAAAAATTAAAATAAAATAAATGAATTATTTTAAATGTCATGAAAACTATGCGACGACTCGCGAATGTCATTTGATGACACGGGAAAGGACCTTTTAAGACCGTATTATGTTTAGGGCTAAAATTGTAAAGCCAAAAAAGACATATACGTGTGCAGGGCATTTGCGTTTTGAAGCTTTTCAGCAAGTTGGTAGATTGGGTTTTTATGACAAGCTTTTGTCGTTTTATGACAAGCTTTTTGTTGTTTTTGTCGTTTTTTATGACACAACAAATCAAACAATTCTTTGTCGTTTTGTTATATAATGACGCATTAAGTTTTATAAAACTAAATTTATATTAAATTTATATTATGAGAAATTATTTTCCGGTGGTAACAATTTGTGAAATTGAAAGTATAGATTTTGATGATGATTTTACCATCATTCTTACATACTTCTCTTTTGGGTCTAATATCTAAACTAATGGGCTTAACAGGCTGATGCTCACACTTGCATTTAGATTAAGTAATAGGGCTTTTAAATTGGGCTAAGAGAAAGTGGAATTAAATAAATAAATACATGTGTAAGAGTAATATGAGAATTATAAAATCACTAACATCCTAAAATAACTCTTTTTATTCCAAATTTATCAATATAAAAATAAAATTTTAAAAATAATACAAATTATTTTTTGAAAATACATATTTACTATAAATAAATTACAAATCTAATTAAAATATTTATATTTGGGTTTATTTTTTATAATTTAGGGTTTAATTTTTTCTTATTATAAAGAAGTTTTAAGCTATTTATTAAATTTGTGATATTTTTAGAAATTTAAACTAATAATAATATATTTAGAATAAAAACTTAAAAAATGTTATTTTTATCAATTGCCCTTATAAAATTAACAAATAATTGATAAACTATTTAAGTGGTAGAGTATTTAAAAATGAGAAATACCCTAGATTAGCACTAAATGAAGTTTTAGTGCCAATAATAGCACTCAATTCAAAAACTCACATAAATAGCATTTCAAAAAAAAAAGACTAAAATATCCTTAATTTAAGTCAATGGTTCGATCCCCTTCCCAAGTAAAGATTTGCTATTTTAATTGCATGAGTGTATATATATTACATAAAATATAATATGCTGATTAGTTATAGTATCACAGTGGTTACACACTATTTCCTTCCCAACATGGGTCTAAGGTTCGATCCCCCTGCAGAGTTATTAATAAATTTTTTGCTATTTTACTTAAAATAGTGTATATATATTACACAAAATGCTATATGTTGATTAGTTACAGCAGCATATTGGGTTACACACTCTTTCTCTTATCCAATTGTCTAAGGTTCGATTCGCATAATTGCAACTTTTATTATTATTTTTTATTTAATTATTTTATTTAGGAAACGGTTCCTTAATATTAAAAAATATTTACTTAGTTTAGGTTATTAGTCACATTTTATGCAAAATTTAGGAAGGTTCTATGCAAATTTAGGAAGTATCTCTTACGTTTTAAGAATTCCTTCCTAAAACGTGAAATTAAATAAGTAATAGTGCATATTCATCCGATTATTCCACCTATTTTCATCAATAGTGTTTATCCAAAAAACATCAGCAAAAATGTTTATCAATAATCACAAATAAAAGTCATAAACGAAAACATCAAAATAAAAATGTCCAAATTAAAATTTATCATCAAACTCATGAAAGATGTCAAATACCAGCTTCGTTCTTATGTTTTCTTTTGCGGCATCATATAACTTTGACATATTTTTAATATCCATTGAATGATATTCAATCAATTTGAGCACAAAAAGAGAACAATTGGCATCGGTTTTCGTCATTAAAAAAGGAAAAAGATAGTTTTGCTTCTCTCTCAAAAACTCATTAACGCGCTCAATATTGCTCCATGAGAATTTTCAAATCAACATCGTGAAATTGGAAGAGAATAATTTTGCAATCACCAAAATTTAGAAAAAATTTTTAAGATACCATTGGAAAATTTAAACAGGAAGATAAATTTATGATGTAAAGAAAAAGTCTAATTTAAACTAAATACAGATATATATACAAAAACAATATTTATATGTCAATTAGTTACAGTAGCATATTGGTTACACACTCCTTCTATTACATAATAGACCAAGGTTCGATTCCTCCCTTTGTGAGCTGATTTAAAAATTTTGCAGAATATGAGGTTAAAAAGATGAATAAGGTTATTTTAGTATTTTTCATTTAAAAAAATGTTATTTGTGTGAGTTTAGGTTTGGGATGCTAATTTAGTCACTAAAACATTATTTAGTGCTAAATTAGTCAATTGCCCTTTAAAAATTATTCCAACTATTCTAAAAATTCTGGTTAATTTTAGAACAACGAAATAAATAACAAATTATCTTTATTGATTATACGTAAATCAAAGTGTCTTTACAATTACTTATGTAAATAATATGATAATTGGTATAATTAAACCGGTTTATACAAACCAAAATGATATAATCTAAATGGTATTTTATAAAGAGTAAGAAGATAGTAAGTATGTAAGCAAATTGATGCTCCCAATATGTAAAGTCTTCAAGAAACCAAGTTTAAGTTTCTCAGGAACTAAATTTTTAGTAATGTTTAAATCTGTAGTGTTATCACAAAACAATAGAGCTGGCAGTAAGAAAATAATACGTAGAGCAGACAAAATTTTGTCTATCCAAACCATTTCATTTGAACCAGATGTCATCGTTATATATTCGATTTCGATAGAATTTCAAGAGAAACTGTCCAGCCTGCATCTGTAAACCATTTTTGATAGTGAAATTGCGAGCTGAATAGTAGAAAAGACTCAAACCAATTGTTCAAAGTTAGTAATTTTTATGAGCATCTCTGTCTTCTCTCTTTCCAATCTTCTCTCTCTCAATGATTGAGAGAGAGAAAGAGAACGTTTTAGTTTTCTCTTTTGGTTTCCACTCATATCAATTCGGATGTTTCTTCCGACAAAAAGTTTGGATTCAATTCACTTCTATCTACCCATTCATTGGCTTTCCATTCAATGAATTTTGCAAAAAAAAATAATTTTCAAATTTTTATATCAACTGGAATCTTTAATATATTATTTGAGAAATTTTTTAACAAAATAACCTTATTCTAACGTGTTAATAACAAAAATATCATGCTGACGTGTCAACACCACATGGAATTTCAGGTTAAATATATAAAAAGGTTTAACTTACTAGAATAATTACAATACATGCCACTGATATTAATTTGGTTAGAGAATAAATATAATTTATTCAACTAACCAAAAAATATTATTACATTTGCAAAAACAATACTTTTTTATTTTTTTAAATTTTTTATACATTAATTTATAAATAATTTCAAATAAATATAAATAGATTTAAGTTACTACCGTAAATACATTATTTGAGAAACATTTTAATAAAATAAATTTATTGTGACGTGTTATTAACAGAAATACCATGTTGACGTGTCATCACTAAAGTAAATTTTAAATAAATATATAAATGAGTTTAACTTATTAGAATAATTACAAATATATCACTGTTATTAATTTGGTTATATAATTGATATATTTTATTAAACTAACAAAAAATACTATTAAATTCGTAAAAAATAATTATTTTTCTTTTCTTAATTTGTATATACAAAAATTAATGTTAAAAGTAATTTTAAATAAAATTTAAAATTATATAAATATTTAATTTATATTTACTAATAAAATATAATTTATGAATATTTTTCTCTACGTATGGCATGGATATGAATCGTATTCTATTATACAAACAAAAAGGTTTAAATATTCTAAATAATACATACCCTACACTGTAAGCACTAAGCAGATCCCAAAAGTCAGTCCTTAATTCAACACGTGATTAAAATCAGCTGTTAATATCTCCGACCAAACCAAAGTTTGTCTATGTCCATACATATCCAAAAAAATATCTTCGATTACAAAACCAAATCGAAACAGAAAGATTCTCCATTAAAGAGCATTTTATTCAAACTATCCCACCATATATAAACCATCCAATTAACAATTCACAGTGGAAATGATACAATTTGATCTACGATATAAGGTTTTTTAATAATTAGTGAAGTGGATGATTGCTTTCGACGACTATAAATAGTGGTCGTTGCTGCCGGAGATCATCAAACAAAATCCGAGTGTCATTTTTTCCGGCGCCGGAGTTACAGTGTCTGTAAGAAGCCAACATCATTTTCGTCGAAGCTTCTAATTCCTTTTTGTCATCAATCAAAATCTGACTTTCTCTACACTCTCTGCTACAAAATCCCAGGTCTCCTCTGTGTGTTCACCAAAAATGAGAGTTGAAAACACATCTTTAGATTGGTAAATGGGTTTCATAATCTGTTGAATCTTGATAAGGTTAGAGGAATGTGTACGTACCTATACATGTAAACATCTTTGTCTTGACGAAGATGTTTCAAACAGAGATGACAAGTTTTGAGGAAACAAAGCTCCGAGATGTTTGGATTGGATCGGTTTAGTTTCAGTGAAGATTTGATGACTATGTTGTTTCGTTTTTCTTTTGAAACTGTTGTTACAAGTTGTAAACCAACGGAGATTTTAGTCATTCACTAGAAACTGAAAGTCGAATGAGTGAGAGAGAGAGAAAGAGATATGAAGTGGAAGACGAAGGAGAATTAGAGGATATATAAAAGAGGAAATTCCACTGTACTGTTTGTGAAGTGAATGTATCAATTAAAATATGGGATTTGACCTTTTCCGACATTGACCTTTTCTTGACAAAAAAAATAATACTTTTATTATTATCCAAATATTTTTATAATTAAAAACACAATGTGTTGTCCAGAATATTTAAATAATTAGCAACACGTCGCCATGTTCGTCGTCTTTGAAAATATATATTCTTTTAATTTGTTTGTATTATATAATATTAAATAAGTATATCTGTAATTTGGGGATAATAGTATATAGGGTAATTGACTAAAATAGCACCATTTCAATTTTTTGTTCCAAATATAGTACTAGTCATTTAAATTTCCAAAAATAGCACAAATTTAATACTAAAATAATTGAAAACTTATTCTTAATGAAAAAAATCTAAACCCTAAATTGGAAAAAGTGAACCCAAACATTATGTTTTAATTTTATATATATTTTATTTAAGGTAAATAATTATTTTTATATAATAATTTATGTTATTTTAGAAATTTTAGTTTATTGTGCTAAATTTGGAAGATAAACTTAAAATGATGCTATTTTAGGGTATTACTCTAGTATATAAGTAGCTATGATGTAGATATTTAAATAATTTCTATTATAATATCATAAATGTTGTTTCACTAATGTGTGTTTTTAAATTATTTAGCACGATTACTAAAGAGTAATATCTTAAAATAGTACTATTTTAAATTTATCTTCCAGCATGCTAAAACTAAAATTCCTAAAATAGCATAAATTATTATGTAAAAATAATTATTTACTTTAAATAAAATATATATAAAATTAAAACATAATGTTTGAGTTTATTTTTTCTAATTTATGATTTAAATTTTTTTATTAGGAATAAGTTTTCAATTATTTTAATATTAAATTTGTACTATTTTTAAAATTTTTAATAATTAGTGTTATATTTAAAACAACAATTTGAAATTCCTATTATAATATATTCCAAAACATTGAGATGGTAGTTATATATGAAAACGTGTTAGTGAATCCAAATGGTTAGCGTTGGTATAAGTAATACGACAAACATTAAAATAACAATTAGCATCTTGTCACGTTTCTCATGTGTTTCAGTTTCAAAACATCATATCAAATAATATAATTTATCTTTTCACATCTATAAATATTAAAAAAATTATTCCAAAAAATCATCAATAATTTTTTTTGAAAATATTATTAATTTTTTATTTTTTCAAATACCATAAACACTGAAAACAATTTTTTAAAAATTTATAATTTAAATTTAATATTTAAAGTTAAAGTTCAGGTTTTAGGATTAAAAGCATAACCTTTGTGAATTAGAATTTAATCTTTAGAACTTATAATTTAAAACATCAAGGAATTATAGCATTGAGAAAGATAAATTTTAATAAACATTACAAGTCACATTATCTCACCTACCAAAAACTTTACTACATATGCAGTGGAATCAGAGACAAACTACGCCTGTGTATAGCAGAAATATGATGTTTTTAGTTTTATACAAAGGAATGAAAGTTTTCAGCCTTACTTCAGCCTTGCTTACAAGTAAAGCTGAATTAGCTCATCACTTACTACAGATGGAGTGAGAACACCAAGATCAGTGAAAAGCAAAGTCAAGTACTGAGGAGGAGTGTAGTCTCTCGCAGATCTTTCTACCTCAACCTTAGGAGGAACAGGAACATCGAAATCAATAGGTCTTAAGGCTGGTTCTAAGTCCTTTTGATCCAACGGATAGAGTCGAGCAAACTGCAGCGGTTGCGAGAAAACAACAAAGAAGATGATAAATCAAATACTCGTTTTTTGCAACCGACTTAGAAATGGAAGATTGTTGAGTGGTTACCTTGTAACTCTCTGATGCAACATAGACTGGTTTGTTCATACTATGAGCAACGAGAGCGATTTGGTAAGTTCCCATCATGTTAATTATTCCGCCACTTTCAACTACTCCGTCAGCTCCAACAAACACCATGTCTACTTCATCCATGCTATAAGCCACAGCTGCATCTATTAGAAGCTTCACTGGAATATCAAGCTTTGCAAGCTCGTTAGCTAGAAGTACTCCTGTTTTATCTGGCCTTCCCTCTGGATTTGCAACGATCACAACGAAAATGTAATATCTGGTTAGGGTAACGGGACAGAGATCCTGGAAATGACAAAACCGAATCAAAATTTCAAAAAGGGAAAAAATAAAGTCACCTGTGCATAAGACTCGAAAGAGTTTTTTGTTTTGAGCTGCTGTCTTCAGTATTTCGAATACAACTCTGGAGAATCCATGGACAAGAATAGTGCACCCATCAAATATAAAATCTTGACTAAGCATTGCAATTATCTTTCGGGCCTGCAAAAAAGTTAATACCGTTCAAACTCTTCTTCAACTTACCTTTATATATATAGCTATGTATGCAACTGTCATTCTAAAGAAAACCATGGACCTTGCAAGATATTTCCCCAAATTTCTCAGCACGTTCAAGCACGCGGTATTTTGCTGAATTGAAGTCCTCAAATTCTAACGCAGATGTTCGAGTCACATAGCGCATGAATAAATCACATCCTGCTGTTAAGGATATAGAAGTTGTGTCCCATGACTGAAAAGTGAAGACAATCTTACATTTTAGAATTCAAAGGTACAACTTGAGCCGGACTCAGAATATATAAACGATCTGATACTCAGGAGTCAGAAAAAATGAATGCACTAATTGCACATCTCCGAAGAGAAGTAAAGCATCACAGAACAAGAATACAGCCAGAAACAAACATCAAGATCTCCAAATACATAAAAATTTCAATCGAATTTTCTCTATAGAAAACGAAACGCACAGAATGTAATGCCAAGAATTCACAAAGCTAGAAGTTCTCAACCAGGGCAGTGCAATACCACAATCACATCTACTAATTATGCAACAAGCTAAAACCTAAGTTACTGTCAGGGAATGAAACAAAATATTCAAGTTGCAAACCTAATAGCATATTCGTTAAAGATTGAATCCAATACAGTATAATAGCAAAATCCCAGGATAAAAAAGACGCTTACTTTCAGGGTATCAGAAGCTTTCTTGAGTTCAATTTCAAGTTCCATCATTGTAGTCGCTTCGCTAGCCCTAATAACCGCCGCAAGAGCACGAATCGCCGCCACAGCCTCCGCCAAATCAGGCTGCTGCCTCCAATTATTAAATTCCTCAATCACGCTAAAGGGTCTTCCCTCTACGGAAAAAACCGAATAATCATGGTCAGGATAACGACGAACGGCGGCCTGAGCCTGATCCAGCCAATCGCTTGTCACGATTCCATGGTGCGCCGCTCGGGTTTGGTAATAAGCAGAGATATGATTCGGGTTAGGGTTTTCATTCACCATTGAAGAAGATGTTAGAGGAAGAGAATCGATCGACGGAGTTAAAGAGATGGGTTTATTATTCTGGTGTTTATCAAGGATGAACGACGCCGATCTTCTCCACATTTTGAATTAAATTTTGCTATTGGGTTTATGCTTGTAACGACGTTTTAACTCTTCTTAAAACGTAATTAACAAAAACAATATCATCTCACTCCTGAATATTTTGTATATTTCATTTTTTTACCCTAAGTTACAAAACAATCCAATCTGACCAAAATTTCTTCTTTAATCACAATTTACATTTGACAAGACTATAAGCTATAACAATACCCATTATGAGAGAATGATCAACTTGTGGCTCCACCACCATTGTCAAAACATCTTCTCCAAAATCTAAACCATTAATATCCGATTGTTTCTTTTTAACTTCTGCCATTAATCTTCCCAATCCATCCTTAACCATGAAAACCGATTTACGGTTTACAATCTTATAGCAAGATTGGTTGTTACGAGTTCCCATTACAACTTCGTAAGAAGAAGATGAACTTCTTGGCCAAATCTTGAAATTCTTTCTTAGTCGAAATCTTGTGGCTATTGAGTTATATCCTTCCCAAGATTTGAATAACCCAAAATTCTACAAAACCAGAAAGAAACATAAGTTAAAACTCTGGTCAAATGAAGTAAGAAATAGTTTGTGAAATACCTTTTGACGTAATGTAAACAAGACTCCTCCATATAAATCCATAAGGTAAACTTCACTGTAACTCTTGGAATTATAATTATCGACTCGATAGGTTAAGTTTCCTTTGGAATCAAAAACTGTGCAGCCTTTGGTGTGAAACACGAGAGACTTCATCCAAATCGTGAAACTCTCTTGTTCTGTCGTCAAGTACGGCGAACCTTTTACTTCTCCGGCGTTAAATGCCTGGTGATCAGGATGAATCTTCACCATGTTCTTCGCGAGAGAAGTTCGATTATTTGAAACTTTTGTCTCGATCGTATGGTCGTTGCTAACTGTTTGCATATATTGAATTATATTTTGGCAGTGATTGATTTGTATGTGTCTTCTATGTATTTATACATTCTAGTTGTTTGTAATAATTCATTTCTGGTTCTAATTAAAAAAATGATATATATATACAAAGGTCTGACATCCACATGTTGAAATGGAATAATAATATGAAAAAACTATTAGAAATAGAGCGATGTTAAGTTAGTATCCATACACGTAAAGGTCGTTGTCACGTGGATAATAGAGAAATGAGCATACAATAAATTAGTAATTTAGTTTCAATTATTATTAGGTGAAAACTCGCATATATATTATAATAAATATTTATGGTGTTCGCTTTTTATTAGTTTTTTTTTTCTAACAATATATATTAATTTAAAATCATTGTTTTCAAGAAATCGAATAAAATGATAATAAACATTAAATAATTTCCAATATACTTGTTGGAATAATTTCACAGTTATCAGTTTTATTAGTTTTTTTATTAGTTTTTATAATTTCATAGTTATCTCTTTTTTAACACTTTTATTTTTGAAATAGTTGAAATATACTAATACTTTAAAATAACATAGTTAGGTTCTTTTTCTAATTTATAGTTTCATTTTTATTATTAAAAATAAATTTTAAAATATTTTAATATTAAATTTTTTGCATATTTTTAAAAATTTAAATTAAAAATGTTATATTTGAAAAAAACTGAAATAATGTTATTTTTATCAATTATCTTTTAAAAAATTATAATAATAAAAAAATCAGACCATGAAGAGTTTTAAATGTTGCAAATGTGCTTATAATGTACACTTTTATTAATTTTTTAATTTAAGATTACGTTTAAATAATTTATTTATTAAAGTTTATTTGAAGATAATCTTTTCAAAAAGCATGTCAAGTGAAAGAAAAGTTCTCCTCTTCTTTAATAAAATAGATTATTTTGTTGTGTTTGGTTTTCTTACAATTATTAGTTAATACTAATAGGCTTAGAATTCGTCTTCCGTTTTGGTTTTGGTTCATTGTATTTGCAATCTCCTCTCTCGTGAACGCTGACAGTTTCTTTGGAAATTAGGCCTGTCAAGCGGGTCAAACCCGCCCCGCCTGACCCGCCCCGCCTGACCCGTCCGGCCTGGACTCGCCCTGCCTGACCCGCCCACGCCTAACCCGTCCGCGGGTGGGTTACCAGATTTTTTTTTGCACAAAATTTTTTTACCCGTAAAATCCGTGAATCAATTTTTTCAGACCTGCATCCGCCTCGTATTAATCAAACGGGTCACGCGGGTTAGCGGGTGACCCGCTTCATTTTTCAAAAAATTTAAAAAAAATTAATAAATTTAATTAAACTAAAATATTTAATAAATTTAATTAAAATAAAATATTTAATACATTATAAAATTTTTAAAAATATTTTAATAAATTTAATTAAACTAAAATATTTAATAAATTTCTTTAAATTAAAATATTTAATAAATTTAATTAAAGTTTCTAAAAAAATTTAAATAATTAAATTAAAATATTTAATAAATTTCATTTGTTTGGGTTTAAATTAGTTTGGGCCTAAATTAGTTGGACGTGAATTTGATTAATTTGATTGAGCCCAAAATTTGTGGGTACCCGCTAACCCACAAGTTAAAAAATTGCGATCCACACCCGTACTGCTCTAAATAATGCTCGATCCGCAACCGCCCGCATATGAAAAAAATTTTCACTCGACCCACACCCGCCCTGCAGCGGGTCAAACAAGGTGGGACCCGCGGATAAAGAATGATATTGAGAGGTCTATTTGGAATGACACTGCACAAAAACAGTTTTCTGCATTCAAAGCAATTAACAAAGTAAGCTGTCACAAACCAGATCTTAAAGAAAAAACAATTTGACAAAATATACTTCATTTAGTAATAGAAATATTTTTTTGTAAGTATTTATTTAATTTAGAAATATAATTTGTATTATAAGAGTAATATCCTAATTTAGCACCTTTTAAAGTTTTTCTTCCAAATCTAGCATCATAAAATTAAATTCCCAAAAATAGCACAAATACTTATGTGAAAATACTTAT
>JAEVFF010001109.1:0-20907 GCA_018901945.1 Pugionium dolabratum | reverse complement strand
TTTGTATAATAAACTAAAAGAATTACAAATTGGTGGATATATATTATTAATGGATTTAGGTTCAAATCGCTGGTTTTCTAGGTTTCGGTATATGGAACATATTGTAGTATAGATGATTTAATATAATTTTTATTTCATGTGTTAATAAATATATTCTAATTTTAAAAGAAATGTATGTTTTAGATTCATTTTTTTGTAACAAAAAATTGATTTTTTTCTTATTTTATTAATTTTGGATTTAAGTAGAGTACTTTGATTCGAATCGATTTTTGGGATTTATAATCTCTAATATATTAAGTGAGAATCATTTTAACAAAGTAATGTTATTTGACGTATGATTTACAATTATGTCATATTGATGTGTCAAATTATTAAAGCATCTTAAGATAAATATTGTATAATACATAATTTTACTATATTAATTATGAAAACTACCATTAGACAGTATATTATATGTAAATCTCTAATATTTTGACATAAAATAAATTTTGTCATAAAATACAAATACAATATTAAAAATATTATAAATTTTGAAAATTAGTCAAAAAAATATAAAACTAAAGTTTAGTTTAATTGAATATTTATCACATTTATAATTTTATCCAAAATAGATACAATTTAAATCTATTTCTATAATCCGATTTTATTATCTATTTCATTTTCATAATCATTATTAAAAAATTTAGAAAATTATTTTAAATATAAATAAATTATATATATATAATTTATATTAACAAAATAAAAAAATTAATTACAATTTATAAATATTTTTTCTCATGTAGTGCGTAAGTCAAAATCTAATTAGTTTTATATGATGATTTTAAAGAAAAAAAATAATTAATTTTTTTATAATAATATTTATAAATTTGATATCGAGGTTAGTTGCTAATAATGTTGATTGGAGTTTAATAATACATCTAATAAGTCAGATAAAAAAAAAGCAAAATCCGTTTATCTCTTTTATCAACTAAGATGAGATTTAGTGTTTTTTGGTTATAAGAATGGATTTAAAATATTTATCATAAGCAAATCCATATTGTTAAAAGAGTTACCTTCTAGAGAAGAAAATATGACTATAGATAAGTTATAAAATATCTTCTATATATTTTTGGAGAACATTATGAAAAAAAAATAATTATGATATTTTATGTATAAAATAAATCATTAATGACATTTTGTCATTATCTTCATGTTAACTAAGGACACAAATGAAAGTGACTTTTCAAATAGTGCTCTAGCCTATAGAGATTATAGGATGAAGAAATTAACCACTTATGCAGTATATTTTTAATATATTATTTGACCAATATTTTAATAAAATAATTTTATTTTAATGTTTTATTAATAAAAATATCATATTAATGTTTTATAATTACAATGTGTTTCAAATAAATATGTAAATGAGTTTAAATTAATATAATAATTACAATACATGTTATTATTATTATTTTGGATAAAATAACAATATTTTATTAAACAAACCAAAAATACTATTAAATTCGTAGAAAATATTTATTTTTATTTTTTTAATTTATATATACAAAAATTAATATTAAAAATATTTAAAAATAATCTATAATATATTATTTGAGAAATATTTTAAAAAAATAATTTCACCCTAATGTGTTATTAACAGAAATATCATGATAACTTGTTATCATCACAATATATTTCAAATAAATATATAAATGAGTTTAAGTTATTAGAATAATTATCATATATGTTATTATTATTAATTTGGTTAAAGTAACAATATTTTATTAAATAAACTAAAAATATTATTAAATTCATAAAAACAATTATTTTTATTTACTGAATTTATATATGGGCAAATGTCTAAAATAGCACATTTCTAAGTTTTTATTCCAAAAATAGCATCATTAGTTTAAATTTCCAATAATAGCATAAATTTAAGATTAAAATGCATTAAAACTATATTTTAATAAAAAAAATTAAACCCTAAATTAAAAATAATGAACCCAAATACAATACTTTAAGTTTATATATAATTTATTTAGAATAAATAAGTATTTTCACATAAGTATTTGTGCTATTTTTGGGAATTTAATTTTATGATGCTAGATTTGGAAGAAAAATTTTAAAAAGTGCTATTTTAAGGTATTACTCTTTATTATATATACAAAAATTAATTTTAAAAATATTTAAAAATTAATATCTAATATATTATTTAATAAAATATTTTTAAAAAGTAAACTCAATGTAACGTGTTATTGACATAAATATATATTTATTTAGAGGAACATGTTTAGCTAATATCTGTGCCACAATATCGATTCTTCAATCCTAATCCTCTTTATCTTTCTTTGAATATTGCAGTTTCTATATACGACAATATATTTGTTTGTTGTTGCTATTTAAACCAACTAGTATACGACTATGTGAGATCATCTCTTTAATAGCCCATTGGGCCTACCATATACATATATTATACGAATTATAGAGAGAGAGGAGTTACATCTTTTACATGCATGCGTACTTGTCCCAAGAGTCCATGACCACTCTATCTACTACTCTAATTCTATTATCTTCTTTCACATATTCCAATTACAATTACATTCATATCTATAATCTTATTCATATATCATAATAAATATTAGAAATTTATATATAGTATTCTATTAAATATCGGTTTAATATCATTTTTATAAATATTTTAATAAATTATACTAGGGTAATTCTTTAAAATATCATATTTTTAAATTATTGTTCCAAAAATAAAATCAATAATTTAAATTTCTAATAATTACATAAATTTAAACTATATATTAATATAAAATAAATTCGAAATTAGAAAAAAATCTAATATAATATTTTAAGTTTATGTATAATTTATTTATAATAAATAAGTATTTTCATAATTATTTATAATATTTTGGAAATTTAATTTTAAAATATTAGATTTATAATAAAAATTTTGAAATGTGATACTTTAATGTATTATTTATTATTTATGTTTTATGTAATATTTGTTTTAAATATGTTGATAATGTGATATGATAAATTTGTAAATCACATATAAAAATAGAGTTTTTATATTATAATATTTTTCAATTAATATATTAAAACTAGATTTATGTGAACATTGTTTCAGTATCACCATCATTATTTTCCAGTTTATAGGAGCATTAATGTAAAAACAAATATTCTATGAAATATAAAATGATAAACTCAAACATGTATTGATATTATTTTGATATACTTGCATGTTAATTTTATATATAATAAAATAACATAATATATTATCAATCATAATTTTTGCGAAACTATAATTTATTTAAAGATATTCCGTCATTTAAATGAACTAAATATTTATGTTTTTCTTCACAAATGTGTCAGTTTATAGAGTGTTTCAGATCAGAATCCAATGAGTAAATAATATAAAAGAAAACAAAGAATAATGAAAATCTAAATGTGTACTTTATTATTACGTGAACGATGAAACTGGTCAAAGCCTTTTTCCTTCTATAGACATCAAAAGCTAATTTGCCATTTTCTTACAACTTCTCTTTCTATCACTCTTCTAAAACAATATAACTTCTCCGTTAGATGCAGTCAGTCACTAACCAAAATTAAACCAACAAAAACACAGAAAAAACTCCATGGACATCACAAGAACCAGAAGCACTAATCTCCATCTCCAAACTCAGCTTCTGTTTCCTCCTAATATGGTGAAAGAAATTATACTGTCTTTTTTTGTTTGTTAAATGCTTCTCTTCTTTTTCTTGTTCTTGAATCTCTCTTCGTTTGTTATTAGGAGAACAACTCAGATGTTGTTGAGCCAAGAATTAGCACAAACCCGTTTGCAGAAGATTCACTTATAAGCAGCTGCAGAATCAATGTAAAGGAAACTACAGAGTTCAACAAGTCACTGCCAATTTCATCATACCAAAGCAGTGGCAGCAGTGAGATGGTGAACGAAAGGAGACAGAGTTTCTCATCACAAAAGAGCATCGGAGAAGGAAGAAGCAATGGACATAGAAGAGTGATGTTAATGGAGCCTCCTTGTACTCCCGCTGGAGGAGTCTTCAGTTTCAGTAGCAGTGTCTCTGGTAGAAGAAGAAAAAACTTTCCTTCTAAATGGGTTGATGCCGAGAAATGGGTCACGTCCGGTCATGAATCTCCAGCACATTCCCTCAAGAACAGCCATAGTAGTAGTAACTCCGAATTTGATGGGTTCAAGCACCAGGTTTGGTTTCTTAACGAGAGATTTCGAATTGGGAAGTGGTAAACTGAAATAAAAGAATTGATTTTCGTTTGAAAATGATAAACCCTAACATTTTGTGAAATTGGGTTTCTGGATTTTACAGGTGGAAGTTGTTTACTCGGAGAAATCTAGGGTTACAGAGGAGAAGGTCTCATTATCTCCACTAGACCTTATCCTTAAAGGTATAATAAAGAAGAAACCTTTTCTACAGATTCTTGAAAAAGTTTTGATCTTTTTGTTGAAACTCACAGTTAAATTTTGATTATTTATTCTGATAGATAAGTTAGCGAACGAAGTGCAACCGATTCTCCCATCAACGGAATGTTTTATATTCAGAGATTCCGAAAAATTTATACGACGCGAGGAAGACGAAGCTCCAGTTCAACACAGAGACATCGGAACAGAGATGACACCAATCGGAAGTGTAACGACCTCAAGATGTCACACGCCGTTTAAAATCATGTCTCCGGCGAGACACAACACGCCATCAGATATGTCCGGTCCTTTAACAGAAACCAAAAACGTTATCGACATCTCCGAGTTCGCCGACAAGTTACGCCTCAGTGGGTCAGCAGCCAGTCACTATTATAATAACTCGATGACGAGTCAATGGATCTCCAGAGAAGAAGAGGAGGAAGAGATATCGAAGAGCTTACGACATTTCGATATGGAAACTGAGTTACGGAGAAGTGTTTCAGAATCTAAAGCTACTTTATGGGATAATGAAGACGACAAGATCAAATTTTGCCTACGGTACAAACAAATATCTTGAAGAAATTCAGTAACAAAATCGATTTTTACTTTTAAATGTGAAATTTTGATTCAGGTATCAAATAGAAGAAGCCAGAATCCAGGCATGGGTTAATCTCCAAAACGCTAAAGCTGAAGCTCAATCCAGGAAACTTGAGGTATGTACACATGTATACGTAGAGGTACCGTATGTATACAGTACAAAAATACGAAATTCTGTTCTGTTTCAACGGATTTGTCGAGCCACGTGCCTAAATTAGAGTAATGTCTTTAATCGACTTCATTGACTAGTCTTTGTTGCTTTATAGACGTAAAGTCTTCAAGACTTCATGTTTGTGGTTTTTAAAAAGGATGACATATTTGTAGTTGTACTTGTAATTTGTGCAAGTGTTCCATGTGAAAAAAAGATATTAGTAATTTCCTCTCTTGGGAACTTGTAGACTTAAATTAAATTATTAGATTAATTTTACATATAGAGTTTTCAATTTTTTTAAGAATTATGTTGTGATTTTGGGATGGTATTTTATCGTTTTAGGTGAAAATACAAAAAATGAGATCAAAGTTGGAGGAGAAATTGATGAAGAGAATGGATACGGTGCATCGGAAAGCAGAGGATTGGAGAGCTACGGCGAGGCAACAGCATGCTGAGCAAATGCAGAGAGCGGCAGAGACGGCGAGGAAGTTGACAAACCGCCGTGGCTACTTGGTTACCGGGCGTAGCTCATGTGGTTGTCTTCCTTGCAATAACAATTATTGTCACTAATTTGTAAAAGAAAAAGAAGAGTAAAATACAAATGGACAAAACACAAGGAATTACTCTTTATGGATTTGGATCAATATTTTGTGTTATTTCTATGTTGTCGAAAAAAATATTGATCTAATCATGAAATCTGGGATTGAGAAACATTTTAAAAAAATAATTTATTAACATGTTATTAATATAAATATTATATTAACCTGTTATTATTATAATTCATTTTAAATAAATAAATAAATAAATTTAATTTATTAAGATAATTATAATATATGTTATTATTATTAATTTGATTAAAAAACAATATATTTTATTAAATTAATCAAAATTACTATTAAATTTCATAAAAAATAATTATTTTATTTATTTAATTTATAAATACAAAAATAAATATTAAAAATAATTTTAAATAAAAACTAAAATTATATGAATATTTAATTTATATTTATTAATAAATAATACTATATAATTACAAATATTTTCTCATGTAAATAGTAAATATAAATCTAGTTTAGTGGTTAAAATCACTTGTTTTAAGGATCCAATTGGTATATTTATGGCACAAATATAAATAAAAAAATAAAGAAAGAAAAATGTTATTGATGAATGAAAAAATCATCTATAAAATATATTTCTAAGTTCTAATTATAAAATTTTGGAATAGCATAATTTGAATCTGTCAATTAATTTTCAGAATAAAACTTACCAAAATCGTGATTCTATCGTAAAAAAGGTACCAAAATTTCTAACAGAAATATGATTTGAACTTTTTTCATAACACCATAAACTATAAAAAAAAAAATCTGTGAGTTCACAAGACTTTGTGATTGATAGAGTAATAAATTATTTTGTCATTTTCCAGAATACCAATATATGTTTTAAATTATTGATCCATTTTAAGATTTGTTTTTTTTTTATATAATAAAAACACAAACTAGTGGAAACTCTTGTTGTTTTTCTGTATTTATAGAATTTTGTTCTGTTGTTTTTCTGTATTTATGGAATTTTGTTTTTGTTGTTTTCTTGTTTAACTAAGTTTGAATGGTTGCTGTCTTGCAAAGAAATAAGAGACTGAGCAAAGCCAAACTTTTCTTCTTCCCCATACTTTCGTCTGAAAGGAGTCGAAGCCTCGCAACAAGTCACAGCTTTTCTTCCTCCCCATACTTTTACAGGACAACACTTCTTCATTTGTTTTTGTTCTTTTCTGTTTGGTTTTATTCGTAGTTGCACAATTTGTACTAACATTTATTTTGTGTACAGTTAGAAAATAATAACCATGACTGTCCATTTTCTCATTTCCTTTATTGTAACACTTCAAATTCTGACATTCAGATTTAAAGAAATATATTTCCAGTCCTATATTTGTGAAATTCTCTACACAACAATTTTCAATACAAATCCTAAAGTTAGGCCCATGAGATAGATAGTTAGGCCCATTAACAAGGCTCATCATAAAACGATGCGTTTTGAATTTATCTAACTTGCTGTTCAAGAAGTGCATCTTCGGAAGCCGAAAGAGGAGTAAACTTGTAAAAGCGTCAGTTTCTTCGATTGGCAGATCAACCAGCTGGTTTGATTTTTTACTCTCGGAAAGTTCTTAGTAATTCAATTCCGTTTCTATTTGTTCCTGAGTTTCTGGATTTATCCAGATCTGTTCATTTTCTAGGGTTTTGATTTTGTTGTGCAGACACTAAGGTTTTACCGGTTGATAATCGCGGAAGAAAAAGATGTTTCTAACTAGGTATATCTATCATTTCCTACATATTAAGCCAAATCTATGATCTTGTTTCTGTGTTCACTTACTTTTGTCCATTTTGCTTTAATCTTAGTTTTTGGTTATCGTAATCTCCGATTTTGTTTGTTTCCAGGACTGAGTATGACAGAGGAGTCAACACATTTTCCCCTGAAGGCAGGCTATTTCAAGTCGAGTATGCCATTGAAGCTATCAAGGTAACTTTCTTTATTAGTTTCCCTGGGAAATAGATTGTTGCGTCGAGAAAAAATTTGAAGTAAGTTTTTATTCCATGGAAATAGTTCAGGAGTTTTCTTTGATTGTTTAGTGTCTTGCAAAAAAGTTCTCAAGCTTCCATGTGTAATCGCTTGTAGTTCGTGGTGTAGTATATTGGGATAGGAGGAGACTGAAATTTCCACTGTGTATGCATTATATCCTGAGGAATTGTTGCTATTGAAGCTATCGGGAATATATAGCAGCATCGAAAAAGTTGAAGAAATTATTCTTTCCTGTAAAGTGATTTAGGGATTTTCTTTAATTGCTGAGACTACTGCACAAATTTGGCGCGCATCCCTTTTTTCAGCTCTAGTTGGATTTTCAGTGTATATGGATTATATATTTTTGAGGCTCTGAAGAGTGGACTTGTTGCAGCTTGGTTCTACTGCAATTGGAGTAAAGACAAAAGAGGGAGTTGTGCTTGCTGTCGAGAAGCGTATCACCTCACCATTGCTGGTTTAGTTGCTTTAATTCTTTGATTTTACGAAGTTCTGATTTGTTGGGTTTTCTCATACTACAAATTGAGTTCTGATGTTGCATTACCCATGGAAGTGTTCTATGTGAGTTATGGTGATAGCATACTTTTTTGGGTTCAGGAGCCAAGCAGTGTAGAAAAGATTATGGAAATTGATGACCATATTGGTTGTGCCATGAGTGGTTTAATTGCTGATGCGCGTACACTTGTTGAGCATGCACGAGTTGAGACTCAAGTGAGGTTTCGGTTTCTCGTTTTTGTCCTTTTACTGTTAAAGGTTAAGGATGTTTATGTTATTGACTGCTTGATTGCTGTTGTATAGAACCACAGATTCTCGTATGGTGAGCCGATGACTGTAGAGTCCACAACACAAGCACTGTGTGATCTGGCGTTAAGGTTTGGTGAAGGAGATGAAGAATCAATGGTAATAATCTAATTGGAATCTGTAGTTGCTTTCACATATATCTGCCTGGTCTTTATAATTGAAATCATTGATTACTCATTTGGGACATGAGTACTGATTCTCTTTTCATCAATATCACTACTACAGTCTCGGCCATTTGGAGTATCTCTTCTCATTGCAGGTCATGATGAAAACGGACCGAGCTTGTAAGTTCTTATTCCCTTATAAGCTTTCTTGTTCGGAAAGGATTTACTCATGAGAAAAGTTAGTTAATCTCATTGTAAATGATTCCGTCTTGGTGCAGGTACTACACGGATCCTTCAGGAACATTCTGGCAGTGCAATGCAAAGGCAATTGGTTCAGGCTCAGAAGGAGCTGATAGTTCTCTTCAAGAGCAATTCAACAAAGTAATTTGAGCTTTTTACGATAATTTTCTTAACCATTGACTACATCATTTACTTCGCCACTAAAACCTTATTTTCACTAACTTGTTGCAGGATTTGTCTCTGCAAGAAGCTGAGAAGATTGCTGTATCAATCCTCAAGCAAGTTATGGAAGAAAAGGTACAAACTTTTCAATCGAAATTTACAATTGACAGAAGCTTTTGATCCATCTAATTATTGTGGTATGTAGGTGACTCCAAATAATGTGGACATTGCCAAAGTTGCACCAGGTTATCATCTCTACACTCCACAGGAAGTTGAAGCAGTCATCGCTCGTCTATGAGGAAAAATCTCAATTTCTCTGGTAGTTTATCAATCCGACTGGTATCTACTTCGGATTTTGAAACCAAGACACTTTCTTTCACTTTTCATGTTAGATCGATGGTTCATGTCACATTTTATTCAATGTTGTTTTAAGAGGATCTTTCGTCTCCCATGTTCTTTCAGTAACACCTCGCATTTGCAACTCCTGGATTTTCATTCTTAAGCGCTTACGTTTTGGAAGTTGGTTTTGGGCCGGAACTTAGTAATGGGCCTGTTCTTTAAGTTATTCTGCCCATGCTAGCTCTGTTTTTTTTTTTCGTCAAACACCAAATGCGAGTTAATCTTGTCACAATCTAATTATTGCACAATATCTGCGATAAATTACCAAAAGGTTAGTATATTAAAGGGTGTAGTGGGTCAGATCCATCCGTCTGTTCTGTAGCGGGTTTCGGATTTTTTTTATAAATTTCTTTTATCTGTAAAACCGTTAATTTTTATAGATCTGTATCTGTCCCGCATTAATCAAATGGATCTTCGTTTTGTTTTTCAAAAAATTTAACAAATTTAATAAATTCAATTAAACTAAAATATTTCATAAATTTAATTAAACTAAAATATTTAATAAATTTATTTAAATATTCTAAAAATATTTAAATAATTTAATTAAAATATTTAAAAAATTGAATTGGTTTATGTTTAAATTAGTTTGTGCATAAATTAGTTTGATTCTCAATTTGATTAATTAGTTTGAATCCAAAATTTACGCATATCCGCTAACCCGCAAATTAAAAAATTGCAACTCGTACTCTCACCGTTCTAACTAATGTTTAACCCGTACTCACCTCGCGTAGGCCTGTCAAGCGGGTTACAGATTTTTTTGCACAAAATTTTTTTACCCGCAAAACCGCGAATCAATTTTTTTAGACCCGCACCCACCCCGCATTAATCAAGCGGGTCCCGCGGGTGATCCGCTTCATTTTTCAAAAAAATTTAAAAAATTTAATAAATTTAATTAAAATAAAATATTTAATAAATTTAATTAAAATAAAATATTTAATACATTTAATTAAAAATTTTAAAAATATTTAATAAATTTAATTAAACTAAAGTATTTAATAAATTTATTTAAATTAAATTATTTAATAAATTTAATTAAAATTTCTAAAAATATTTAAATAATTTAATTAAAATATTTAACAATTTCATTTGTTTGGGTTTAAATTAGTTTGGGCTTAAATTAGTTGGGCCTAAATTTGATTAATTTGATTGAGCCCAAAATTTGCGAGTACCCGCTAACCCGCAAGTTAAAAAATTGTGACCCGTACTCGCCCCGCTCTAAATAATGCTCGATCCGCACCCGCCTCGTATATGAAAAAAAAATTTTTACTCGACCCACACCCGCCCTGCAGTGGGTCAAACGGGGCGGGATCCGCGGGTAAAGAATCATATTGACAGGCCTAACCTCGCGTATGAAAAGAAAATTTTTCATTTGACCTGTATCCGCCCTGCAGCAGGTCAAACGGGACGGGATCCGTAGAAAAAAAAGTCAGACCTAGGTTTAAAGCACTCAAAAATAAAAATACATGACTTTATCTAAAATAGGGATTAACTTTATAATAATGTTTAGCTAGCTCCAAATTAATCGCTATCAGACAACTAAATTTGTTTTATTGATACATTATTGTTAGTATCATCTCTTTATAATAGACTTTGGAGCTTTGATTATTACACCTCAAGAATATTTCATATTAGATGTAACACAAAATATGGATCATACAAGTGTCAAATAAATATAAAGTAGATCGGAAATCGTATTTTTTTAAAAAGAAACTAATTCCAATTATAATCTCACTAAATTAAGATAGCTGATGCGTCACTCCCGTCGCCGGTATCCAATCACCGCCATGTAAAAGCGTACCCACTGTAAACTTCGCAGCCTCCTCGTCCGACATAACCGGATTATAACCGGCCCATTTAACTCTCTGTGTCACATCTGATCCGGGACCCGTATTCTTATACTCTCCATACACAATACTCGCCGGCGGATCAACGCCTGAAACCCACGACATCCACCCGGAAGCTCGTACCACCGGTCCAATCTCCGTCTCCATAATCACCGTCGTCGAAAACGCCTTCCACGGCCGACCGAGATACGTCGGAGCGGTCACATTGCCATTGCCGGAGATGGTACATCGCTGGATTGACATCCCGGAGATTTGGTTCGGATCTTTTTTGCCTTGAGCGGTTATGGTGTTGAATTGGTTTGGAAGAGGCTGACGCGGCATGATTTGGCAGCCTTGGAAAACGACGGCAGCGCTTCCGAAGATGAAATCGATTGTTCCCGTGACGTCGCAGTCTCGGTAGAATTGACGGTTGGAGTGAGGATATAGTGTGTCTTGAAAGCCGTCGAAGGAGCACCTGTAATATACGGAGAAATCGGAACCTGATCGGAATGCCACCGCTTGGTGTTTCGTTGCTCCGGAGGTGTTTATGATTCCGATATCCTTCATTACGAATCCTTTGCCTTGTATAGCTACGTGGAACGTAAAAAAAAACAATTTTATGCAAGTTTATATAGTGAATATCCCTAATCAAATCAAATCGGAAAACTAAAACCATTATTGAATTTAAGAACCATGACAAACGGCTTAAAAGTTATAAACTTTCACTCAAAATTCTAAACAATTCTCAGTTGGCTTCATTCAATTTCTCTCCATTTCTAACTCCAAGAAATGATAAAAGCAGAAAACGGTAGGGACTTACCAAACGTCGCCGTTTCATAAGTAGGAGTCCCGTCAATGAAGTTCTTTCCGCCGGAAATAATGGTATTTCCTTTCCCATCACCGTAGATCATAACATTCCATTTACTCTTATCCATCACCACATTCTCATTATATGTTCCAGCTTTCACATAAATCACAAAAATCTTTAAACTCTTTTTCGGCACCATCGCCACCGCTTCGTTCACCGTCGTCACATCGCCGGATCCATCAGCCGCCACCGTCACATCAGGCTTCAAGTTCTCCGTTTGTAACAACCTCCGTCGAGCCCATCCCGGAACACCATCACTCGACTGCTGATTCAAAAGCCGTCTTCTTCCGTGAATCGGAATCCCCAAATCGCTTAACGCAGCGAGGATCTTCGATACGATCGCGAGGCTGTTGCTCGTAAACTCTGTGGATCTATTCATGGCGGATTTCAGATTCTGCGTAATCGTTGAGGTCGAGTACTCTGTTTTGTTCTGAGACAACTCGTCTATCGAATCGAAACACGTTTCGTGATCTGTGACGGTTGCGCTTAGCCAAGTTTTGAGATCGTTGATTTTCGAAGAGTTAAGAGTTTTCTTCTTCCCCTCGTCGAACGCATCCATGGCGGAAACAGTATCGTTGAGCCGATCTAACGCATCTTCGATCATATTTCCGCAAACCCTTAACACCGATTTGATCCTCTCATCTTCCGTCTCCTTCGATAGCTTCTCCGGTAAATCTGAAATCGATTCAAGCTCGTCGATGATTACTTTCAACGAGAGCTTAAACAGAATCTCTGGATCTGTTGTGTTGGAAGATGGAAGCTTTGAGATACTGTAAATGCAAGATTCAGGGAAACGAGTGACGCTGCAAACGGTTTTAAGCGAAGTGGACGGCGTTAACTCGGGAGGAGAACTCTGTTTTAACTTCGACGAGTCGTTTTTCTTGTTGTGAACGACGGTGGCGACTACGGCAGCTATTATAGCCGCGAGGAGGATTACAGCGGAGACGGTTAGTAGAATTAAACGTTTTCTTGTCTTTTTCTTCAAAGCTAAATCTTGAGCTTCGTCTACTTTTCCATATCCTTTGAAGGAATTCACAGAATCCATAATCCTAAAAGTGGCTTAAAGCAAGCTCCTTTTTTAGGTTTTCTGGGTTTTTACTAAGATTTCAAGAATTTTTGGGGGTTTGTAATGTTTTGCTGTTAATGTCAGAGAGACATGTGTTGTCGTCTTTTATAAAGTGTGGAAGCAAATGTGAATCTACGAACGTGACTTTGCTAATTTCATGGTGCTTTCTTAGTGTATGACAGTTGATCGATTTGCATGTGTAGATTCATGATTACTTTCTCAATAGTTAATTAATTAAAATCTCCATTGCGTAAAATTTGTTTTTTTCTTCCCACTCAATTGCATCAATATCATGTTTTGTAACCATTCATAGCTCAAATTAAAGTTATTACGAAGATGCCAAGCTTAGGCACACAAAAAAGTCAACAATCTTTACTTCGTTGTATCCATAGAAATTGAACATTATCTACACAATTCCTATGAAAACAGTCCACAAATAAAAGAAAATTCAAGATTAAAAAGAACATATCTAGAAATTGCCCATGTGCTTGTCCATCTAAAATCTCTTGGAGCCTTAAATCTAGGCCTGTGAATATGAATCTTGACCCGCAGGTTCCGCCCCGTTTGACTTGTTGTGGGGCGGATGCGGATCGAGTGAAAAAAAGATTTTCATTTGTGAGGCGTATGCGGATCGAGTATTAGTTAGAGCGGAACGGGTGCAAGTTGCAACTTTTTAATTTACGGGTTCGCGGGTAACCACAAATTTTGGGCTCAAATTAATTAATCATTTGAGATCCAACTAATTTAGGTTCAAAATAATTTAAACCAAACAAATTAATTTTATTATATATTTTAATTAAATTATTAAATATTTAATATAAATAAATTTATTAAATATTTTAGTTTAATTAAATTTATTAATTATTTTATTTTAATTAAATTTATTTAAAATTTTTGAAAAATGAAGCGGATCACCCTGTAACCCGCCATACCTGGTTGATTAATGGGAGGTGGGTGCGGATCTAAAAAAGTTGATTTGTGGGTTTCACAGGTAAAAAAATTTGTAGAAAAAAATTTGTAACCTACCGCATGACGGATCTGATCCACTTGACAGACCTACTTAAATCCGACAAGTGACAGCAACAAGTTTGGGCTTCCCAAACACATGATTTCCGGTTTATCCTATTTGATGCAATTAACCACTCGGATATATCCGGTTTTGTAGGCCCTGAGAGTTGAACATTGGTTGGTTTTCGGATTTTGAATAAATCATTCTGATTATAACCCGGTTTACAGTTTGAACTTTACTTTATTAATTCAGCAGAATAACATAGGAAAGTTATTAATTGATATTGGATAATGAGGTATGTCACATAGCTCAATCTCTACTGAAATCAATAACTCAAATTTTAAAATGATATCAAAGATTTAGCAAGAAAGGGAAACCGGTCGAACTTAACCAACCTCCACCACCAATAAACTGACCAGCCGTATATTGTTGAGCCTCTGTAACACTCGTAATGACCTTAAAACCCTTCCACTTCACTCTATTTGCAGTTCCTGCCCCTTCTCCTCTATTCAAATACTCTCTATAAGTCAGAGTATTCAAAGCAAAATTCCCGCTCCACTCAAGCCAACCTTCGGGTCGGATCACGTCTGAGATATCCGATTGCATTATTATCGTCCTCGAATACTCCTTCCAAGGACGACCAAGATACGTCGGAAAACTTCCCTTCACGGCTAAAAGATCAGATGTGGCACCAATCCGACAATTTTGAATCACAATCCCAGTGTTCTGATTCGGATCGGATCGTCCTTGAGCCGTAACCATGTTTTTCTGACCGGAATTTGGACGGCGTGCGTTTATATCGCAGTCTTGTAAAACCGCAGCCGCGTTTCCGAAAATGAAATCGACTGTTCCGGTTATGTGACACTTCACGAAAAATTGACGGTTTGAGTGAACATAAAGTGTGTCTTGATAAGCTAACATGTCGCAATTGTAGAAGGCGGAAAAGTCCGACCCGACCCGGAGAGCCACCGCTTGATGCTTCGACGGACCCGCCGTGTTTTGGAATGTGATGTCACGCGCTAGGAATCTCTCGCCGACGGCAGCTACATTTCATAAGAATAAAAAACAAAACATTATTTTGCAGTTACGTATGTGTATTATTTTATTTTCTCCATATCCAACAAATGTCTCTCCTGTGATATTATTACGTATCCCAAAAGTTATCGTCGTTTTTAAAATACAGAAAAAATACATTACAATATTATACGAAATTATTATTTATCTCCAAAACATATTAAACCATTATAAATTTATGGTATTTTTTGAATTATACTGAAAAACATTTTTTTTAAAAAAATAAGTGTCATGAAGAATTTTCATCTAACATGATAAATTTTAATAATGGCAATCGTATAAAATAATAATTTTTTAAGTTTTTATTCCAAAATATCATCTTTAATTTAAATTTTCAATAATAACATAAATTTAATATTAAAATGTATTATCAATATATTTTAATAAAAAAAAAATTATAAATTAAAAAAATAAATCTAAATATAATAGTTTAAGTTTATTTATAATTTATTTAAAATAAATAAACATTTTTATATAATTATTTGTGTTATTTTTAGGATTTTAATTTTATAATGCTAAATTTGAAATAAAAATTTTAAAAGCTGCTATTTTATGGTATTACTGTTCTAATAAATATATAAACAGATTTAAATTACGAAAATAATTACAAAAATTATTTAGAAAATGAATATACTTTAACAAACTAACCCAGAATAATTATTTATTTTAAAAATTAATTCTTTTTATTTTTCTGAATTATAAATATAAAAATTTATAAATAATTAGTAATCAATCGCAATATTAACATATGTTATGATTTTAAATTTTAAACTACGAATATTTGTAATTAATATAAAAATTTATCTTTTCTAATTTTTTAGAAATAAAAATTATTTTATATAAAAATAATTAATTATTTAAATAAAATAAAATATATTTATAATAAATAATTATAATAAATTTTATAATTAAAACTATAGTATATTTATTTAATAGTTATTTTTCAAATATAAATGTAGTTCTTTTTAAGAAACAAAACATATGATATGTTACATTTGAAAAATTACCCTGACTTATGATTCTACGTACTGTTAATTAAGGAAAAAAACTGTATAATTCAAAATTTGAAAAAAAGGAAAATTAGTGTTTACCAACAGTAGCGGAATGGAAAGTGGTGCTTCCGTCAACAACGTTCCTACTTCCGGTGATAATAGTTTTCCCTCGACCATCTCCCAAAAACATTATATTCTTCTTCTTCTTCGTCACTTCCACATTCTCTCTATAAACTCCTGCTTTTATATGTATAACAAACCTCTTATTACTCTTCTCCGGCGCTGCCGCAACAGCCGCTGCGATTGTCTTAAAGTCACCGCTTCCGTCAGCCGCCACCGTTACGTCTGCTTTGACCGTTGACACTTGAAGAAGCCTCCTGTCTCCCGTGGATAACCAATTCGGCCATCCTTCGCCATCTAAGCCGCCAGTAACCTCCTCGAGCTTGCGGTTGTTGGTGGATGTGGACTTGTCTCGTAACTCGAAGTTGGCTATGTCGGTTTCTGTCATGTTCTTGATCATTGCTAGTGCGTTGCTACACATGTGCTCCACGTGTACCTGTTTTGATCACCGTTCAATGATAAAGCTGTTATATTTTGTTTTTATTTATTAGAGTACTGAAAGATACTATGTTTTTGTACTTCGATCAATATATCATGTATTCAAATCCAAACTAATATTTATATAGTAGTAAACATCAAAACTAGATTGGGTTTTTTTGAAGTCATGCATCTTTTTGAAGGTGATAGTATGAAAATGAAATGCATGTAAAACGAAAATAGTATTATAGTGTGCCATTACTATAATCAGGAGCTAGTTTATATTATTTTATGCCCCAGATATAAAAAAGAATCGATGTTCATCTCGCATATATTTAACAAAACATTGTTTATAAATTTTATGAGCTTTCCCTGACTATAATTTTTAAAAAAAATTTTGAAATCGGAAATTCGAACAAAATTTTTACTCTCGTAATAAATCTCATAGATTTATATCCACATAGGAAAAAATATTTGTAAATTATATAATATTATTTATTAATAAATATCATATTTATATAAATTTAAATTTTATGTAAAATTATTTTTAATATTAATTTATATATATAAAAAATTAATTAAAAATAATTGTTTTTTATAAATTTAATAATATTTTTAGTTAGTTTATTATAATATATTAATTTTTTAATAAAATTAATAACAATAATATATATTATAATTATTATAATAATTTATATTTATTTATATATTTAGTTAAAATTTACCGTGCTAATGATACATTAATATAATATTTTTGTTAATAACATTTCAAATTTAAGAGAAAATTTATTTTTATAAAAAAAATTTTAAATAATATATTAAAATGATTTCAAAAAAATAATTAGATATTAAAAAAATTAGTTTATCATTATTAAATTAAAATAAATGAACGAACCTGCCCCTTCAATAAAGCCTTGCGAACTTTGCGATCGGCTTCGTCGTAAGAGAAGCCGTCAAGACAAGTCCCTTGATTAGTAATGGCAGAGCTAATTAGTGTTTTGAGATCATCGGCATGTTTTCTCAAAGATTTTCCGTTTGGATACTGATGAAGATCCTCCACCGCCACGTGGAGCTCATCTAACGTCCCGTCTATAGTCTCCAAACAGTCGTGAAGCGCCGTCACCTCACGCGCCGTCAAGCCTTTTCTTTTATTGATCAGTTTCTTCACGGCGAAGTAATTGTGTTTCACGGCGTTTGTTGTTAGGTTTAGTGACGCTTCGATGACGTCCTTCGATGACGTAAGCTTTTTGCCGGTAGCTGCGACAGCGGAGAAACAGAGCTCCGGGTAAAGAGTTGAGCTGCAAACGGATTTTAGAACGGCGTGTGACGTCGACGATAGAGTGGTGATATTCTGGTTTTTGTTATGGTTTGATTTTGTGGCGACGATACCAACGACTGTGGCAAATAAGAGTAAGGCTAAGACGGCGGAGGAGAATATGAGTTTCTTGTTGTTCTTGATATCTGAGAATTTGGACATGAAGTCTTTTAATGGTGCCATATTTTTTTGGCAATGTTGTTTGTGGAGAACAGAAGATGGTGGAGTATATATTTATATTGTTGAGTTTTGAGATGAAAATGAATATAACTTATAATATTTATAATGTTTAATTTGATTGCCTGTATGTATTAATCATTTGTGTGGTACATTTTCAAACATCATTAGGTCCATTTTGACACTATATTATGTTAAAATATAGTTTTTGCCAAAATTTTATATTGTCGTATTTAATATAATTTATTGGAGTATTTAATATTTATTATTAGATAAATATTTAAAAATATATTATATATAAATTTTAATATTTTGAAATAAAAATCAAACAAAATATATAAAAATTTGTATTAATTAAATATTTATGACATATATAAATTTTTATGTATTTAATAATATTGTATAACAAAAATATAAATAATTTAAATTTATTTATATAATGGATACTAAAAATTTATAAACTTAAAATATATTACTTCATCACATGGCGTCTCCGGAATTTATGCTTTGGAAAATGTAATAGTTTTAGATGTTAATGGAAACGACAAATATTCTTTAATGAATGTTTTTATTTGTAATACTATATCTTAAATATAAAATTCTCTGTATCGTTTTGGTTCATGTATATCTCTCTCTCATTTCGTTTAGATAAAATGTATAATAACAAAGAAAACAATATTTTTAAAAATAAGGAGGTAAGTGTTAATTAAATTTGAAATAAGTGTCGTGAAACATTAATCAATTTAAAGTTGTAAATTAGATTGCATGGAATTGAACATATATGATGAAACAAATATTTGAAAAAATGTAAAAATGACACGTGAATGTTGCCTGTTGGACAATGCCAGAAACATTATTAGAGACGACGACCATTTTTTAAGTCTATTTTCCCTTTTCTACTATGTTTATCATCTGATACATTATTTTAAAATAGTAGTTTCTTAATTTGTTATAAATATGATTTCAATTAAAACAACTGAACTATGCCAACCATAGATCAAAAGGGACTTCCACTCTTATTATGGTAATCTTGTGCATTCATATATATATATATTAAATTGTTTTTTAGTGCTAGTACGTAGCAATTTCTTAATTGTTTGTTTTTGTATTTGTTTCTTTCATTGTTATTAATCAAAGGATTATACAAATTTAAAACATTATGATTGGGTTAAATTAATGGATGATATTTTTTTTTTGTCATTAGATCACAATGTACCGACTTAATAACCCAATATATATATTCGTACGAAAATTTAAAACGTTTATACGAGTGAAGCTGTAATCCAATTACACACCTCTAGGATTGATGTATATGTGATGCAAATACTATATCAATTACTCCTTCTTATGGATGATAATTATTGGTTGAAAAAATGATAGTATTTAGAAAAATGACTAAATTTTGGATTACTTCATTTTCGATTTGATTTAGATAAAATATTATTTATTGAAAAAGATTAAATGGATTTATAGTTATATTTAAAGTAATATTTTAAAATATCACTTTCTAATTTATATTCTAAATCATCAAATTAAAAATAAATTTTTTTAAAATATCACAAATTATTATGTGAATAATTATTTACTTAGAATAAAATATATATAAAATTAAAAAATAATGTTTTGGTTCATTTTTTTAATTTAGAATTTATATTTTTAAATTAGGATGAGATTTTTAATTGTTTTATTATTAAATTTATGTTATTTTTAAAAATTTAAATGATTAGTGTTATATTTAAAATAAAAATTTGAAATATTGTTATTTTAAACAATTATCTTTATATTTACTGTCATTTCACATCAGTAGAGTTTTACTTCATTTTTTTCAATTAGAAATGTTTTATAATTTGACCAAACGTCTACAAAAAATACAAAAAAGAAATAAATGATTAATTAATTATAAAATAACATTTTAAAATAATAGTTTTAAATTTATTTTCTAAATCTAATATATTAAAAATAAAATTAATGAAATAACACAATTTTATATAAAAATAATTATTTACTTTAAATAATATATATAAATTAAAATATAACGTTAATTTTTCTAATTTAGAATTAAAGTATTTTTATTAAAAAAGATATTTAATTATTTTAATATTAAATTTTAATTATTTTTCAAAATTTAAATAATTGATACTATATTTAAAATAAAAATTTTAAAAATATTATTTTAAATAATTACCCTTAATTATATCGCCGAAAGCTTTTGGGTGGCTGAGTGCATTGACAAATCATCAGTCGTAATTATTTCCGTAATTAATGTCATGAAATTATTGATTTCTTAATAATTTTACATATTTCAGTTGGTATAATTGCCTGTGAGTGGAATTTTATAATCGCAAGAATCGCCGTAAATCGCGCTTCGTTTATTTTAACGTTTTAATTACTGGATAATTAACTGGTCGTTTATCTCATTTTTGTTGTTTCCTTTAATATAAATAGAAGACTAACGTACATAAATACAAATTATTTTTTTCTAACCACCAAAATGAAAAAATAATTCTTTATTTAAACGAAATCTATTTCTAAATTAGACCAACAAAACAATTTTAAAAGAGAATCATTCTCGTCTATATTACTTTCTCGATTTCTTCGATTAAT